>JACXGM010009191.1:5169-22084 GCA_016801145.1 Umbra pygmaea
GATCCTACAGAAATAATATACTGTAATCATGACATTACTGTAGACAAAGAAATATAATACTGTAGTCATGACATTACTGTAGACAAAGAAATATCATACTGTGGTCATGACATTACTGTAGACAGAGAAATATCATACTGTGGTCATGACATTACTGTAGACAGAGAAATATCATACTGTGGTCATGACATTACTGTAGACAGAGAAATATCATACTGTGGTCATGACATTACTGTAGACAGAGAAATATCATACTGTGGTCATGACATTACTGTAGGCAAAGAAATATCATACTGTAGTCATGACATTACTGTAGACAGAGAATTATCATACTGTGGTCATGACATTACTGTAGACAGAGAAATATCATACTGTGGTCATGACATTACTGTAGGCAAAGAAATAACATACTGTGGTCATGACATTACTGTAGACAGAGAAATATCATACTGTGGTCATGACATTACTGTAGACAGAGAAATATCATACTGTGGTCATGACATTACTGTAGACAGAGAAATATCATACTGTAGTCATGACGTTACTGTAGACAGAGAAATATCATACTGTGGTCATGACATTACTGTAGACAGAGAAATATCATACTGTAGTCATGATGTAACAGGGCTATTTAGAGCTCATCACTTTAAAGTTAATTTAGATTCAGATTCCCGGCCACACCAACGCAGGGAGAAAGGCAGACAAAAATAGATGGCAAAATATATTTATTTTTGGTGTTTAAAACAATGATATAAAATACTTTTATTCCCTATCTACTTTAAAACAGTGTTCTTGGATTAAAACAATGAGGGAGAAGTTAGTCAGGACCATATCAACAATCCATAACGTCACCAGGATAAGGCCAATGTCCAACGCCAAGTCTAAGTCCGTCCCACGTTTTCCGATCCGTGCTCGCACACAATTCCTGCCGGTGTAGCAATGGATAGTTACTCCAATCCCAAATCCACGTCAGCTTTCCCGTAGAGCTGGTCTGCCTCTGTCAAGGAGGAATAACACAAATCAATAGGCAACCTATTTATGGTCGGCGCTTAATACAGCTCGTCCTGGTGTTATAGCATGACAACGTCCCTTCGCTTATACTTTACGTGCACTTGTCAATCACACTGTTGCTCCCACTGCTCCACTGTCACACCTCCAGAATCGGCACCTTAAAAACATGGGTGGGCTACGCTAAACGGCTGGTTTGTATACTTCATTTCTAGTATGACACAGAACAAGAAAAAGGAGAGGAAAGAAGGACCACTTCCCTTTAAGTAGAATTTGCGAGCGTTGATATTGTCACACCTGGGAGTTGACCTCTAGCAGGGCGTCAGAATCCGATCCAACAGCTTCCAAATGATCCTTAGTATCGTATCCACAGCACACATGTCCGCACATACATAAACCCCAACGTCGTGGTCCTCGTCCTTATTCCGTCTCCTGATTCCGACCACCTTCACTCTGCGCCGTCCTGGTCTGTTCTGTTCTGCTTCCGTTTCTCCTCTCCTCTGTTCTGCTTCCGTTTCCCTCTCTCCCCTCCCAAGAGTTAGAAAGGTCTTTTTTTTGGGAGTGGTCTGTGGGGCTGGTAACCAATGGACTGGGGTAACTTAGTTACGGCAGGTGTTCATTATAGCTTATCAGAGTTCATGAGATGGGTTAAATAGAAAAGATCAATTGTCCAACACACCACTACACAGCAAACAACATCAGGAAATCACATTAACCAATCTTAAGATTGTAAGCCAAAACAGTATAGTTGGTATAACAGACATTATATTATACCTGTTACCCCTCAATCTCTCCATATTTCACCATATGACACTCCTCCCCCCTTTTATGGTTGTCGTCTCGACAAAGCCCTAGTGTCCATACCTGTCTGGAGGCCTACCTCTATTTTGTCTCTGGGACCTATGCACGGGGGATCTCTCTCTTGGTTCCGGTCCCATAATAGGGGCCACTGGATCATCATCTACTATAACAACAGGAGGGGCATCTGCAATGGGCACAAAGGGTAAAGGGAACAACAAAGGCCCATAATAGGAGGCATTTGGGAGATGGGAGTTCACAGTTTCTGTCTCTGGGGCTTGCTGCGGCTCTTCAGGGGGGCAAAAAAAACAGGGCCGCAGATGATTCCGATGAATGGTCCTAGCGGGGCCTTCCCTTCCTTTAGGCTTTATTCAGAAATCTGGCAGGCCTGGGCATAGTTGGTCAATGACCACATAAGGTTGAGGCTGCCAGTGAGGTGCCAACTTCCCCTGTTCTCTCCGGCGGAAGTTGCGCAAGAGCACTCGCTCTCCCGGCAATAAGGGGAGTTGCTTCATTTTCTGGTCGTACCTGGCCTTGTCCCGCATCCTGGTTTCCCTCGTTTTCACTGCCACCTGTCGGTAGACTCTCTGTAAGATCTGATTATGCTGATGAACCCAGCCCTCCAAGTCTCGTCTTTGGGTCAAGGGTGGTGAGCCCACCATTGTATCCACTGGCAGGCGGCCGTGCCGGCCAAACATGATAAAGTGTGGGGTCAATCCGGTGGCTTCATGGGGGGCGTTGTTATACATTTGTAGCAAGGTCGGCAAATGATCTGGCCACCGCACTTGGTCCTCCGGACTCAATGTTCCCAGAAGAGTCAAAATAGTCTTATTAAACGTTTCACATGCCCCATTTCCTCGGGGCCTGTAGGGTGTGGTTCGAACCTTAACACACCCATACAAACTACACAACTGTTCCATCATGGCTGACTCAAATGCTGCCCCCTGATCAGAGAGGATCCATTCTGGACATTCCCATGGCTGGATGAGATGGTGCCCTTTGGCGCCATCTCATCCAGCCATGGGAATGGCTGGCTGGCTGGTGCCCTTTGGCGCCATCTCATCCAGCCATTCCCATGGCTGGATGAGATGGCGCCAAAGGGCACGTGTCATAGTGGCTGCAGTCTGGTCCTTTGTAGGGACAGCCCATCCATACTTTGAAAAAAGATCAGTAATCACCAGCAAATATGGGTAAGTGTCTGCTTGTCTACCGAGAGATAGATAATCAATCGAAACAGTTTCTAAGGGGTAGGATGTCAAGATAGGCACCAAAGGTGCCCTTACCTCTGGTCCCCTCTTCTGTTGAGTGCAAGTTACACATCTGGAAGCCCATCCTTGCAAGTCCGCCCCCATCCCCGGCCACTAGAAGGTCTTCCTCAGTAACCCCTCGACCTTCGCTATGCCCATATGGCCTGAGGCATTATGGTACCTTCCCCATAACTCATGGGTCCTCTCTGGAGGGACCACGATTTGGGAGAGGCTCATCCCTGTCTGATGCTCTTGGGTCTTCTGTTTTAACACCCCCTCCTGGAGGTGCAGTCGACGCCATTCTCTCAGAAGGCGCTTCGTAGCCGGCAGGCATGCCTTCCTTTCCTCTGTCCCGGGAAAATAATTTCCATCCACCCACCTCTTCATTTGGACCAGCGTCGGGTCCTCTTCCTGCCAACCCTTCCACTGATCTTCGGCTTCTGTGCGGGCCTCCAACTCCACCACTGCTATTTCCACTTGGGCCTGTTGTATGGTTTCCGTTTCTTGTGGTAACCAAGACAAAACATCAGCATTACGATTTGAAGCCCCAGGCCGATACTTAAGTTCAAAATCAAAATTTGCGAGCTGTGCTTCCCACTGCTGTTCAGTAGCCCCCAAGTGTGCCGTGTCCAAGTGAACGAGAGGGTTACTATCAGTGAAAGCAAAAAATCTATTTCCCCACAAATACTCCTTGAAAACTCCTTGAACTTTTCTGTAACGGCCCATTTAAGGGCCAGAAACTCCAATTTGAAGGAACTATATTTTTGATCGTTCCTCTCAGTGGGGTGAAGGCTCGTACTGGCGTAGGCCACAACTCTCTCTCTGCCATCCTGGAGCTGTGCTAGCACCGCCCCCAAACCTCCCAGGCTGGCATCTATGTAGAGATGGAAAGGTTTGGAGAAATCTGCATAAGCCAAAATTAGGGCACTCACCAAAGCAGTCTTCAGGGACTTGAACGCTACCTGACAGTCTGGGTTCAAGTCGATGACCACATTTCCCTTCTGCATGCTAGCCGAACCTACTAGGAGCGCATTCAGGGGTGCTGATATTTTAGAGAAACCTTTAACAAACCTTCTATAATACCCCACAAACCCAAGGAATTATCGTACCTGTTTAATGGTAGAGGGGATAGGCCAGTTCTCGATGACCGCTGTTTTCTCAGGATCCGTGGATATCCCTTCACCCGAGATGACATGGCCAAGGTAGATAACTTTCTTCTGGAACAACTTACACTTATGGGGCTGCAGCTTCAAGCCATGGACTGCCAGCTTCTCAAAAACCCGCTCTAGATGGTTGATGTGGGCGTCGAAGTCTGGGGAGTATACCACCACATCATCCAAATAGATCAAGAGGGAGTCATGGACCTGCCCACCCAAGCACCGCTGCATCAGGTGCTGGAATGTTGCAGGCGCATTACAGAGGCCAAAAGGCATCCTCTGGAACTCATACAGGCCCAGGGGAGTGGTAAATGCAGTCTTCTCCCGATCCTTCGGATCTACGTCTACTTGCCAATAGCCACTGGCCAGGTCAAGAGTAGAATACCACGCTGCTTGTTTGAGGCTAGTGAGGGATTCCTCTATCCTGGGCAAGGGGTAGGCATCTTTGTGGGTTAGGGCGTTAAGCTTCCTATAGTCCACGCAGAAATGCCAGGTCCCATCCTTCTTTTTCACAAGGACGATTGGTGCTGCCCAAGGGCTGGAGCTCTCTGTTATGACGTCATTTTCCAACATGTTCTGCAAGTGTTCCCTCAGTTCAAGGTAAAGGCTTGGTGGAACTGGCCTATAGCGCTCCCTGCTGGGCGGTGCCGAGCCTGTAGGGATTGAGTGGAGGACTACACTCGTCCGGCCGAAGTCCTCATCGCCTGCTGCAAAGACGTCTCTCCACCGCTGTAACAGCGAGTCCATCTTCCATTGTTGGTCTGTTGTTAAGCCATCCCCTTTCAGCAGGTTTACTGGATGCTGGTCGCGGGTGTTGATGTGGTTAGTCTGCACATCCACTTCCACCACACCTGGGTCTAATGTCTTCAAAACAAGGTCTTTTTCCCCTCGAATCTGCCTTGGATCAACCTGGAAGACATTTGCAAGGGGGCGCCTTTGGGGTATCAAAACGGGGTAGGGGTTAAGGTTACGTACCCTGATCTGGAGGCGTCCTTTCACCACAGAGGTAACGGCCCGAGCCACTTGCCACTCGTCATCTTGTTCTGGACCCTCCACCAAGACACAAAAATCTGATCTAGATTTGGTGCCATATTGGTGGGTCCACAGCACCATCTCACTATTTGGGGGTAAATAGACTGGGTCCTGGGGGGTTAACCTGGCCACTCTGATCCGCCCATCGGATGGTTCTTCCTGTGAAACCTTTTGACAAGCAGCAAATGCACGCTCCCACTCCCCTTTTACTTGACGTAACATGGTCGCCCCAAATACCGCCAGGCCAGGGTGAACTCTTCCGAAACAGCTCTTTCCAACAGTGTGAAATTACATTTATTCCCAAAATACCCCGCTCAGCCCCAAGGCACTCGTCCTTTACGATAATAACCCCTTTACCGGGCACAGTGACTCCTCCTACTAGAAAATCCAAGACAGCGTACCCTATGTACGGAATCTGTAGTCCATTAGCCGCCTTTAGAGGAAGCCAATGTAGGTCTTGTGGGCTCCGCTTCTGCTCTCCACTCCAGCCATTTCTGGAAAAAAGTTTCACTAAACAGGGTGACTTGTGAGCCTGTATCAAGCAAGCAGGGCAATTTCACTCCTGCAACAACAACCTCCACTCCCGGACATAACCCTACCATAGATGGTTTGTCCGTTTGGCTTCCCGGGCTCCCCTCCCCAACCACCCGGCTCTCAGTGGTTGGGGCGGTTAGTTTATCGGCCTCCTTTCCGGTTGACAGTACCTCTGTATGTGACCCACTTTCCCACAGCTTCTACAGACCGGTCATCCCATTCAAAACCCTGGTGTTGTCTGGGAGAAGCAGTATAACGGCCTTCCCTGACAGCTCCCCTAGGAGATCTAGGCCGATCCTGCTGCGCACTACAACCAGTCTGGGGAGAGAGTTGGCGTCTAAGTTCATCAGCCAAGGTCTCTTTAACAGAAAATTGGTCTGTAATTTCCTTCCTGAGTTCTCCTCTTACGGTCTCCTTCCACCCTTCTAGGCTAGGTGCCACCTGGGCCTGACTTGGCTGTGGTGCAGAAATGCACGAGGCACAAACAGGCTCCCTCTTCAGCTCAGCTTCTAATGCTCTCACTTCACTACACACTTTAGCGAAGGACCAGGTAGGATGTCTACGCACCTGCCTTTGGATTTCCTGTTGGACCGCACCAAACCTTAAACCCAGGACGAGCTGGTCCCTAATGGTCATCTCATCCTTGGCGGAGCCCACTGGTTCCTGCTCCCTCCAAATAATTCCCGGAGACGGAGTATGAAAGCCGCACCGGTTTTCTCTTCCTGTTGATAACATTTAAAGAATTGTGCCCAAAGCTGGGCCACAGGTGTTACACGCCCATACACCCTCTCTAACTCCTGGAGAATGTCCACACTGGTTAGACGTCTCCCTAGATCCAGTAGCCTCATCTCCCTTTTTGCCTCCCCCTCCAGAGCCCCATATATAAAATCAATTTTCTGTTCCTCGTTTAACCCCTGTGCCCTCAGCATAGCCTGTACCTGCCCTCTCCATTCTAAAAAAACCTAATTTTACTTGAATCCCCATTAAACCTTGGGATCCATGGGACCCCCATAAACCAAGGCATCATCATTACATTTATTACCGGCTGATCAATTAGCGCAGAATCGGCACCTTAAAAACATGGGTGGGCTACGCTAAACGGCTGGTTTGTATACTTCATTTCTAGTATGACACAGAACAAGAAAAAGGAGAGGAAAGAAGGACCACTTCCCTTTAAGTAGAATTTGCGAGCGTTGATATTGTCACATCCGGGAGTCGACATCTAGTAGGGCATCAGAGTCCGATCCAACAGCTTCCAAATGATCCTTAGTATCGTATCCACAGCACACACGTCCGCACATACATAAACCCCAACGTCGTGGTCCTCGTCCTTCTCCTTATTCAATCTCCTGATTCCGACCACCTTCACTCTGCGCCGTCCTGGTCTGTTCTGTTCTGCTTTAGTTTCTCCTCTCCTCTGTTCTGCTTCCGTTTCCCTCTCTCCTTTCCAACAAGAGTTAGAAAGGTCTTTTATTTGGGAGTGGTCTGTGGGGCTGGCCAACCAATGGACTGGGGTAACTTAGTTACGGCAGGTGTTCATTATAGCTTATCAGAGTTCATGAGATGGGTTAAACAGAAAAGATCAATTGTCCAACACACCACTACAC
This sequence comes from Umbra pygmaea, assembly GCA_016801145.1. NCBI lineage: Eukaryota > Metazoa > Chordata > Actinopteri > Esociformes > Umbridae > Umbra > Umbra pygmaea. Next base: position 12,553 of record JACXGM010009191.1, read on the forward strand.
GGCAAACAACATCAGGAAATCACATTAACCAATCTTAAGATTGTAAGCCAAAACAGTATAGTCGGTATAACAGAAATTATATTATACCTGTTACCCCTCAATCTCTCCATATTTCACCATATGACATAGTCATGACATTACTGTAGACAAATAAATATCATACTATGGTCATGACATACTATGGTAGACAAATTACCACCTGTGTTTCCAATAAAAAGTGGATGTCTCTGCATGATAGGCAGAAGTGGGACCAAGTCATGTTTTTTTAAGTCATTATTAAATCTCAAGTCTTAGGACTCAAGTCCCAGGTTAAGACAGAGAAGACCAAAGTCAAGTCTCAAGTTATAAACTTTGAGTTTCGACTCGTAAAGTCATAATGTGCTCTTCATCAAATTGAATGCCATTTCATATTTTTAATAAGAGTAATAGTTAGCATATTCAATTGATGCAAATTATGAATGCTTTAAAAATATATACATTTATTAATTTAAAAAGAAAATGGGTAGCCATGAGATAGACAAATAAATGTGACAAAAACAACATTGTAGTGCTCGCTCTCTCCAGATATACCCTGGACACCTAAAAAAATCCTGCTACAGTTACAATCATTTATTAAAAGGTAAGCAGATACATTTTCTCTTATGTCAGGGCCCTATGATTCATTCTATTTGCAAAAGACCAAATCCGATAAAAGTCTGTCATGGCTGATTTGTGTATTCTGATCATTCCAGGACAATTTACCCATTGATCCAATCGCCTGACTTGTTTAAACCCACACACCTGTCTCTCATTTCTGTAATCACTATATAGTCCTGGAGTTTGTATGGTCTTTGTCTGTGATTGTTGAAATGTAAGTTTCTGCTTGGTTATTTGACATTTCTCGTTTACACCACGCTACAAATCCGGGTCGCCACAACTCTGTTGAGCCCAGTCCGGGTCTCCACAACACCGGTGAGCCCAGGCCGGACTCCCTCATCCCCGGTGCTTATGCAACGCCTGAGCTAGGGGCTTTTCCTCAAACACATGAGCTAGGGGCTCTGAATCTCAACCAGTGCCAGGGGTGCCTGCAGTCACACTCCCTCAACCTGTGCCAGAGGTGCCTCCACTGGTACCTGCATCCACGCCCCCTCAACAGTTGCCACTGGTGCATCCTCCACTGTAGCCTGCAGCCACACCCCCTCTTCTTCTGCCGGCGCCTGTGGCCACACCTGCACTGGTAACGAAGGCTCCTACTCTCCTGGGGTCGGCAAATGCGCCCCTTCAGCCAGTGCCAGCTGCACCACCCCGTCTTTCTGTGCCAACAGTGCCACCCTCAGTACTGGTGCCCCCTGCCCCCTCCCTTTGGTTGGTTCTCAAAGCTGTGGCCACTCTTTGGGGGGGGGGGATTGTCACGGCTCAGGCCATGGCAGAGGGCCATCAGTGCCCTGATTGACTAATTTGCGTGTTCTGACCATTCCAGGGCAATTTACCCATTCATCCAATCACCTGACTTTTTAAATCCTACACACCTGTAACTCATTTCTGTAATCAGTATCTACAGTAGACTTGTATGGCCATACCTTAGGTAACAACACATGGTCTGGTAAGAATGCTAGTTTTTTTGCCCATTAGGAAAAAATGTTCCGGTGAGTGTTCTCTTCAGATGAACAACTTTTACAACCAATCACGAGTTTGGGTAGGAGGGGTGGAAACTTCGGCAGGATATATATATTTTTTAAGTTATTGGTTAATACAAAATCTTAAAAATAAATGTACATATTCATTTTCACTGCATTTACAAACTTCATACTAAGCTAATACACAGCAGGAATTGCGCTCAGCTTTTTACGAAGCAGTAGCAGAAAGCCAGTGATGTCCCAGAATTTACTTTGCAAAATAAAAGCTGTCACTGATATTTGACACATTGCAATGCATTTCAAAAATTACTTTTATTTGGAAATAAAAATTGAACTGCTGCCAGCACAATATTGCTGCTAAAAGGAAATTATGTCGTGAGTGCTCAACATTACATTTTTGAAATGCATTGAAATGTGTCAAATATCAGTGACAGCTTTTATTTTACAAAGTAAATTCTGAGTTTGTGTTGATAGCCCCCCTAAAATAGCCATAGCAACATCACTGGATCTTAGTATGCTTGTTATCAGTATTTAGTTGTTTCCCTTACTCCTACTTTGCGCCAAGTTAGTGCACCTTAGATTTTTGTTTTTTCAAGTTTTAAGTTTGTTCCCATTTATTTTCCTTGCCTACTTCCTTACATAAAACCAAGCTTCTGCCTCCAGCCCGTTACACTATCAGTAATGTTTGCACGATGAGGCCACAGTACGATGCACTCCACTAGAGCTCCACTAGAGTACTGGAGGTAGGCACTGCCAAGTCCCTGGTGGCCACTCAGAACATTGAAGGAAGAGCCTTCATATTTATTGCCCAGAACAAGAGGCCATTCTGTCAAGGTAGTGAATTGTAGTGCTGGAACTTTGTCCCAACAGCTTTCTTCCACCTCTTCCAGTATGCTGCAAACAGCCCTTCTTATTTAGCACTCTGGTCCTGTCCATCTTCCTCATCAATACGAGGCACATCTTGCTCAGTCCCTACAGCATCCTGCAGAATCAGTTTTGGCAAAACACAAAAGCAGAAACAAACAGGCAGGTATTAACAGTGTTGGTGTTGCAGTGGGTTAAACTGAAATGGTTTTATTGTTGCAGTCTATTGGATTAAATAAGAAAAAAGTTACTCAATAATATTTACATTATATTTACTCTTTGTGCCACCTCCTCCTTGACTTCCTGGACCAGCATTTGGTGCTCCACCCACATCAGAGAAAAAGCCAGATCCAAAGCAACTGCTTTGAGGTAGACAGAATGTGAAAATCGGGCAGTGACTCCATCTTGTGTCCCTGCCATTTTCATATTGACTGATGATTTCAAGAAATCTTTTGTTCAGGGTTGTCTGGAGGGTTCTGACCTGGCCTCTCAGGAAACCAGAACATGAGTCTTCCGCTTCAGAATGTCCACCAACTCCTTCAACTGATTCCACTCCCGTTCTGTGAACATTTCCTTGTGCCCTTTCTCGAACACACCAGAGATTTAGACGGCCGCGTTGGATAACTACCTTGACTTGTATCCATGTTGTGTTGTAGCAGAGATGCCTCTTTCCCAAATTCCCCTCAAACACCTCTTTGAATATGGTGCTTGTATGATTTAGCTTGATTTTTGATAACATGAAATGAGTCATCACTTTTGTTTCTTTCAAGCCATCTCCCACCACCAGGTGGAGAGTGAGCAAAACACTGCAATAGCACTAGCAGCATCCACTGTTTGCTGGTTTTCCATGGTTAGGTTATTCAGAGCTCTGGGTCATCATGGTGATTTTTGTCATGTACTTCAACTTCTTGTTCAATGACGAAGCACAGCGTAAATACTTTTCTCAAGTTGGAAGCGTTGTCACTAATGATAAAATCATACAGTCCAATTTATCTTTAATGGGTCGTAATCAGAATTAATCACTTGTAGGAATATGAACGTTCAGTATGTAGTCGAAACAAACAATACCTCACAAAGACATGGTGGTTTCAATCCTGCTCTTATAGTGGCTGACAAAGGTGTCTAGAATTCTGGTGATTGTGAACGAGGTAGAAGGATGCATTCATGGACATTGGTTCCTTGGGAGACACTGTTGTGTGAAGCAGCGGGACTGCAACTCGGCAGCATTACACCAGTAAATGTTCTCATGTCATTTGTTTGACAGATCTCTAATTAAAGATGCAGTAGGCAGGATTTTGCAATGTAAAATAAAATGTTTTGTCTGTATAAATATAGAGTAAGTTTAACGAGGCCCTATGACAGATGGTTAGCACCACAGACAGCTCCCTGCCCCTGGAATCCTGCTTTGAAAAATGTGGGTTGGGTAGCAACAATGCAGCCAATCCTGTTCAAGGATCTTTACCCAATCGCTATTGACAATTTGGGCCTTGGCTCCGTTTGGGAACTTGCACACTGTCCCATAACACAGAAGCTAAAATGGCAGCTAGAGGTGACAACAAAATTCAAATTCCATTATTGCTTTAACAGCATACATTGTAGTTTAACAGCAGTGTTGAAGTCAAGACCACCTAACCCGAGACCAAGACAAGACCAAGACCAGAGTGTATCGAGACCAAGACAAGACCAAGACTTTTAGGGGCAGAGACCAAGCCGAGACCGAGGGAGGGCGAGACCGAGTCAAGACCAAGACCAGCGCCCCACACTACATGACACAATAAAATGTAAAACATGATCAAAAGAGCTTCTCAAATTGATCTGAAAGATCCACATTCCCATAAAAACACAGATATTAAACACTGAAAGCTGAAATAAATGTAACCATCTTTACTCAATACTCCTGAGTGACTTCCATCATTTAGTACAGAATGTAAAACAATTATTCATTGTTCATCATTAAAGTCTTCACTTTTCTCCGCCTTTTATAAACAATACATAAAGTTATGTTGTATTTAAACCAATAACAATCCTTTTTTTCAAAACCACATAGCTAAATGTGTAAAAAATGCCAAACATTCAACATTAAAACTGCAGAAAAGCGGTGTATTGTAATGAATACAGTAATTCTATGTGAAATGTTGATGAGTCTTTTATAGCTTTTATGTGTAATCAAAGCAACAAAAGATATCTAATACAAAGAGGTCAGAAAGTCAGTGGCCTAACTGCATGTGATTTATAAAAGTACAAAATTAATTTAATTTGGAGCAGTTTCATCAAAAAGTAAACACAATATAAATCAATGGAATTTTGGCCATCACATTTTTCAAATAGGTAAACAAGGAAGTTAAATGTTTGATATGGTATGAGCCAGAGAGTGTGTGCTGGTGAAAGGTAATATATTTGATCTGCAACTGTAAATAGGAACTTCAAAATTAGCTTTCTGAAAGTAACGTGCCATACAATAACCTATTTAATTTAGTCATTTCTCATATAAGTTGAGGCGCATTACTCAGTATCCAATCTCTGCTCATACCTATAGGTTAGCTCTCTAACCCAAACGAGAGAGCATCACCTCGGCGCGTAGCTTTAATGTTGGGAGCTTTATGCAGCTGACATTAGCTAAGGTCGATGTAAATTAACATTAGCTACGAACGCGCAGCAGTTTGTCTACATTACTCATCGATCAAAGAAGACTATGGTGGGACAAAAATTTGCTTTGGAGCAGGAGCATCGATAAGAGGACTCGTTAACGTCGAGGGCATACAATATCGATGGTTCATAAAACTTAGAACCCAGAGCCGTATATAAAGATGGTTTTATATATGGGTCTGATAGAACCAGTTCTCGAGTGGAACCGGTTTTCAATCCCCATCCGAGGCAGGTTGCTAAACATCACTCTTACTCATAGCTTACCTTTTTTTGTGCTTCCTTTCTAAGTGATGATAAAAGTTTGAAGTAGTCCCCACCATCTCTGAAATCAAGCACTGCAGTACTGTATTTACAAGAAGCTGTATGCTTTCTTCTGGATGTTGTTTTACAAGTATATTCTTTATGATTTTTGTAGCCGAATTGTATTACTGAAGATTTTGCAGGCATCTTCTCCCGCTCCCAGACAAATGCAGCTCCCTTTCTTAGGAGTGCGAGTGAAATGAGGCGGGGATGGGTGACAGCGGTAACAAAAATACATAATTAGCAATGACCAGTCACGTTATTGCTTGGATTGTAATCAGTACATTTTACATCCAATAAAAGCAAAGATGATAACAAAAATAGGCAACATACTGGCAATTTAGTGATATTTCTCAATGTCCGAGAAAGTCTTTATAACAAAGTGCTGGATAAAGAAAGGGTGAAAACGATAGAGATAGAGAGAGAGATAGAGAGAGAGAGAGATCTTCTATGGTATCTGGCAGATCGCAACCGACTTAACGGTGCATACACTGCCACCTACTGTACCGGTATATACAGCACATGTTCCATCGTTTCCTCCACTACACACCCATCGCACAGACCCGTCTCATGCCTACCCACCACCTTTAAAGATGAATTCAACCCTGTGTGCCCTAACCTCAACCTACACCACATCACCTCTTCTCTCCTACACCCCATAGTCGCTACCTCTACCCGTACTGTCCGCTGCACCTCATAATACCCTCTCCCCTTCCTGCTACCATCCTACTTTCCCTGCCACCGGTCCAGTCCCCTGCCGCGTATCAACGCTTTAACTTCACCCCTGCCCAACGGCACCTCCACACTCACCCTATCTTTCCCACACGCACTCTTAGCCAGCCTATCCGCCACTTCATTACCCCCCACCCCCACATGAGCCGGCACCCAACAAAACCTAACCTCAACGCTTAACCTTTCTAACCCCAACAACAACACCATCAGTTCCACCAACACATCACTCCTATCAGACCTACCAGACCGGATGCTCCCCAAAACCGCTGCAGAGTCTGAACACACCACCACCCTCATAGGCCTCACCTCCTCCACCCACCTCAACCCAAGAATCACCAGCACCATCTCCGCTGTATACACTGACACCTGGTCTGTGACCCTCTGTACCACCTGCACATTAAATTCAGGCACAAACACCCCCACACCTACCCGCCCAGTGGACGGATCCTTAGACCCATCTGTGAACAGCTGCACAAACTTATAAAAACCCTGCTACATACCTCTCCGCACACCTACTCATACTACCCTCATCAAACTCCTTCCTACCCTCCAACAGCCTCAGATCGACCCACGGAACCGGAAAACAACCAATGTGGCACACACCCCCAAGCCACCGTAGGGCCCACCTCCACCACATGTAACCCATACTCCTCCACCAACTTCCCAATCACCCACCCAAACACCTCTATCTTACCTACTACACGCTCCCAGCACTCAACCACAGCCACCACTGCCGGATGTCCCTCCACACTACCCTTCAATCATGCCCAGTAAGCCAGTGCAAGCTTATCCCGCCGCATACCCAATGGCATCTCCCCTGCCTCCACCTGCAGACTCTCCACCGTTGAGGTCCTAAAGGCCCCCAAACACAACCTCAACGCCGCAGCTTGGACCACATCCAGGGCCTTCAGGACTGACTTAGCAGCAGACCCGTACACAAAACACCCATAATCTAAAAGTGACCTAATCAACGCCTGATACATACACAACAAAGTGTGCCTCTGTGCTCCCAAATCATGACCCACCACCGCCCGCATGAGATTTAAAGCCCTCCTACACCTCACACCAACATACTTCACATGAACCCTCCACGTCAACTTCTCATCAAACCACACACCCAGGTACTTGAACTCAGACACCGGCAGCATGTCCTGCCCATACAGACGCAGAGAGAGAGTGATACAAAATGGCACCCTTTTTATACAGGGGAAGGGCATGATGGGATAGCTGTTGACTGCTGTCACCAGGTGTATGGGATAGCGGAGGGGAGGAGTCGGTGATGAATGATGTGATCAGCTAAACCAGGGCTGTGGGAACACACAAACTGAACAGAGACAAACACAGAAAAGACTGAAACACAGTAGATAGAACACCAAAAAGAAACCAGGGAACACATTATATTGACTCTGACTGGGGGACGTAACAAACATATTTCACAAAAAATACAAAAACATGTATTATGTTTTGGTGTATTATGGGTAAATGCATGTATACCATCAAGAATAAGGCTTGAAAACAAATATTGCCAAGCTCACATGGCTCCTGAACCAGTGTGACAATGTTTGGAGGACATACAAACAGGTCATTATCAAAATGTTGTACATATTTCTCACAATTTTTTATACCATTTTATAAACCCAGCCATTTCCCCCTTTCAAAAATGATTGTTTTTGTACAGGATAATGTCCTACATTATTGCAGATTTGTTATGTTGTCATTTTCCCGTCCTGCTTCCTGTCTGTAATGTTTTTAGTAAAATAAGACAGATTTTGAGGTGCGATATCTCCGGCTCTGATGAACCCGCATAGACAGTCCAGCACTCATTATTTGCAGCAGAATCTCTTCTATCCAATGCTTACTTGCTAGCATGTACGGTTTGCAAGATAATTGGCTATGATGCTCTCAAGCGTCAATAGACCTTAATGTACAAAATAATTAATAAAAGGGCGTGCAAAATACTGCCGTGGATAGCAAGTGACCAGATATCAGAGTTCCCTTTCTGCGATTTTTGTTTGATTAACAACAGGAACTAGAGGTTTAATGTATCATAATGGTATTATACATACTTAGTCTAAATAATGTTACATGGAATGTATTACGAGAAGGAAAAGTGTGACAACAAGCAGCTAGTCCATGGCAATTCCTGATTTCCTGAGGATCTTATAACATCAACGTGAATTAAAAGTAAGAATATCACAACATCGGAGCACTATAAGATGTAAAAATACGATGTCCCCTGTGGCAGCTCATTTCATGGAATTTAACCATGCGATCCCCTGCCTCTGTTATATTGGTATTGAGCATGTTGCCTTACCTAGAAGAGGAGGCAAAATTTATAATCTTCTGTTAAGAAGAGTGGCAGCATGGATTTTTAACCTGAGGACTCTGACTTCATTAGGTCTTAACGTTGAATTTGACCTCAGACCATTCTTGTGACCAATAACTTTATAATTATTACATCCTGATGGGTTTAATCGGTCTACGCCATTGTCACTTGTTTATTCATAATGTTGAAGTACTTTACAATGTATCTTCCCCCTTTTTTTTAATGAAATGTATTTTTATTTTACCTTCTCTGTTTTACTATTCATATGTAGTATCATAATTGACAAATTGACAATTATGTAATTATCCATTCACCTGTGTGTGACACAAAAACATATATAAGTAGCCGATTTGCAGTGCTTGTCATGAAACCCTGATGAAGGTAGATTGTCTGCAGAAACGTTGATTTGATTTAAATAAACTCGCTTTGCATCAGAGCATAGAGTGTGCGGCTATTCTTTTCTTTAATTAATTATCTTATAACATCTGCCTATGATCCCATATATTGGCTGTTGAGAAAGTTTATGATAGGCCTGTCAATATACAATTGTGCTCATAAGTTTGTGTAGCCTGGCAGAAATAGTGAAATGTCAGCATTGATTTTGACCATATGACTGTTCATGCAAAAAAACTTTTTTTTTCCATTTTTTTATGGGGAAAGGTCAGCTACAGTATTTGACAACATGATTGTCTTCGTTCTACAATATGCATCATTTCTAATCCCACTTTTTTTGTTTTATATTATTGCTTTCTATATTTTACACTCATCCTAACCTTTAATTACCCGTGACCAAAAGTTGAGACCAATTATATTGTGCCATTTTAATATTTAGCTCTAGCTTATACATTTTGTGTTATTTTACAATATTTACAAATCTTGTGCATTTTACAGAATCCAGTTTCACTTGATCCACCCCTCATCCACACCCAACACTGTCCATCTATCTTTTAACCAAAGCCATATGGGGTTTCTATTGGCCATGTAAATTTCTACTGTACTGTGATGCTTCACAAAATTATGAAATCTTTCTATTTTCAATGATTCCACA
>JACXGM010009192.1:0-27980 GCA_016801145.1 Umbra pygmaea
CCACTAAACTCTATTAGAAAAGTGTGACATATTTACTTACTAATATTTTAATAAGACCATTTACATTTGCAATCTGGATTGCTTATATAATAAATAGACAGAGTCATTGTCGCTAGCAGCGTGAGCCCGGTGTGCGACAGTAATAATCATCCGTGCGGAACCACTGTGCGCGATACAACGTTGGTAACATTGATTAAACAAAGCCTCGAGTCAAGTCATTTTGTGTCGACACATTTTTGTAATCGAGTTATTCGAGTTATTCGAGTTTCTCAAGGAATCGTTTCAGCCCTAAAGCTGTTGAAGATTTCCAAGGAGAACAGAAAAAAAATATCTTCGCATGCAAACTCTAGTGTCCCATTCGCCATCACAGTCAGATCCCAGTCGAAATCCATGTGCAAAAGGTCACGTTTCTAGTGCGTCTAAGACCAACAAAGAGATGGAACAAAAAAAACCTGGCCTGTTCATATTGAACAGGGCAGTAATGCTATAATTATAAAACACTTATCATAAAATTCACAGTATCAGATTGACTACAACATGGTTACACTTTAAACATTCAAATAAAATGTGTATCTCACCAACAGACCGATTTATCACGTGCGTAGCTTATGCTGCAGGCACACACGGTAGCATTCACCACTGCAACACAACGTAGCGTAAACTTGAAATACTGAACTATATAACTTCCATCTAACATTCCAAAAGTATTAACCATTAAATTTTAAGAATTACATTTGACAATTTCTAAACAATATATTCTTCAGCTTAGAATATTTGCTAGCTCATTTCGACACAAACGTCATGTTTTAACGTCCTAAATGGCACAACTTTTAACGTCTTTTGTCTCAAATCCTTTTTTTTACCTGGTATGTTGACTTCTATGTCGAATTCATTTAGAGTAATTAAGTTGTCTTGGTTCTCCAAATACTGTTGCTATAAGTAGATAACCTACTATTCACCGTTTTCTTCTAGAATAATTACTTCTCATCTCTTAATATTTTGTCAAGATTACGTAGAGGGCGGGATCGCTTACGTTCACTTGGATTTGATTGGCTAAAACTAATTAACCTATTTTACCACTTTAGTTTTTTTTCCCTACCTCTCTACTTGACGTATGTTACAATAGCATTACTACAACCCCATTATGCCTAGCCAGTAAGGCAAGTGCTGAAACTCCCTATCTTAGGAGTGCACCTAGTTCCTTGTCTCTTCTGGTGGGTCCGACTGCCCAAAGCCCCACCACTGAGAGTTAACCCAAAGTTAAAGCATTCACACTGGCTTTTTTCCACACACAGCCACCAAGCATAAACATGGGGCAAGCTCCTAAGACCATATGACACAATAGCATTTAGCTGTCATGCACACAGCTACACTTTTAAACCACTTTGACTTGAACTTTTGTGTAGACACTAGACAGATATTTATATTTTTAGCAAAAATTCTGAATTTTTTATCACTGGTATCATTACATTTTATAAAATCTATTTCGATAAAATAATATCTTTCTGGCACTAAATTTAGTTATTAACAATAATGTTTGCGCAACAACGCCTTCTGGTGGGGCACATCCCCACTTGCCCTCAATGTAGAATCACCACCGCCCCTGTGCAAAAAACAGGGTCCCTAAAGTCAATGTAGAATCACCACCGCCCTTGTGCAAAAAACAGGGTCTCTAAAGTCAATGTTCGATGAGTTTGTTGTGCACATAGCCCTGAACTCAACCCAATTGAACATCTTCAGGGAGCCAGTCCTTCCTGTCCAACATCAGTGCCTGAACTTACACATTCTCATTTTGCTGAATGGTCACAAATTCTCACACATACTCCAAAATCTTGTGGAAAACCTTCCAGAAGAGTGACGGCCAGTGTTGGGCAAGTTACCTCAGGAAATGTAGTAAGTTACTTTTTACTTATTACTTCTTTTAAAAGTAATAATATTACTTTACCTATTACTTGCTATGAAAAGTAATTAGTTATATTACCATATTACTTTCATTAATCCCCCTTCTGAAAAATGTGCCAGCTCCTTTTAGAACTGAATCCACTTTATTGGAACAATAATTAACCTTACAGGAAGAGTCAACAATTAGCAAAACTGCATAACTCCAAACACTGCAGCCTGTTAAACCTGATGGGATACAATACATAACAAAAATAAAAAATAAAGCCAACAGTCTCTCCCAAGTTATTTAACTATTGTAACAATGGTGTTACAAAACATAAAATGTTAGATAACACCACATTTAGGCTGATATCGTGTCCAGCTTTTTAATTTGGCTATTTTCATGCTGCAAGTTTCACATTGCTGTGCTGTTGTATTAGATGCTTCAATAAATTAGGTGTTGTATTTATTGCGGTTGAAAGCGCATTGCTACTAGCACAAAGTTTACAATTGGACGTGTTCTTTCCATCTTTACTTACAAAGTCAAAATAATGACAATACTTCCACCTATTGAAAGTGTGCCTCTCCTCTCCCTCATCCATCCTTCGTTTAGCCTTTTGGGTACCAGCCACGTAACCTGCCAGCAATTACCTATCGCACATAAGCGTCATCATAAATAGAAAAAAAGAGATGACTCTGCCAGATGAGAAGCAATCACATAACACTCTGACTGATTGGTTATTCATTTAAAACTGTCCAATAGCTGCTTAATTTATTTAGTAACACACCCTTGAGGTATGCAGCGAACAATAGAGTGGAAGATGGATTTTGTTTGCATTTCCAGGAAATTGCATTAGACTTACTTTAGTGCAATTAGCTGCTTTGGGCTCCAGGTCATTCAATGTGACCAGCTCTCGAAGCAGGCTGCTCTCCTGATAGCCACCCTTCACTCCCCGTAGCTTAAAGTAGGCCTGGGGCTTGAAGAGGATGAGTCGCAGGTTTATGGCGAATCCTGCCATGTCAATGGCAAATGGTCGATGAGGGTCAAACACTGTCTTCCAGCCATATACCTTCCCTGCTGCATTGACCTTTGGCGACTCGTAGCGTAGACCACCAACAAACGCCACGGGCCATACTGATACCTTCCTTGTGGACCTCATCTGGATAGAGACGTGATGACAGAGAGAGATTTTTTATTCATTTGAGGCTAACAATGATTAGTGTTTATCAATGTTAATCTTCTACCAGTGTGTGTAGGATTGTTTGATAAATCTAAAACTTTTTCTATATGTACTACTATTTTAGAAGTCATACGTAAGTACATATTTAGGTACACAGTATTTGTAAATAAGCACCCTGGTTGTGTAAATATCAGTGCATGCGATTCATTCCTGGGCTAGGACATGTGAGTTGGGCCAATCTATTATATTACGCTGGTGTGGGAAGTGATCAGATCTAAAATCCACAATGTTGATAGTGTGCTTCATGCCAGAATGGTAAGTGGTTCAAGCTGATCGAGTATAACAATAAGATGTAGACTATTTCCTGGAAGATAATCTTCTTTCAAACCCTGAGTTACATGCTTATCTTGGACAGAACAAATGTGCTATATCAGATATGTCTGTATCACAATTTGTAGCGGCTTCACAATGACATCTTATCGAACAAAATGTCCCTCATCTGAAAATGTTAAGGTACACCTGCAGATCCCTGTCCCTGTGTATTCATTGTATTTTGATACAAACTTTATCCCATCCCAACATTTAATCATTGTATGTTTTATATTATCTTTTTTTTTACTTATTACTAATTCATTTTGCTCTGCTAGGAATGGCTCGTTATTGAGCCTTTCACTGTGAAAGGCACACCAGTTGTTATCTTGCACATGTGACAAACACATTTGATTGAACATTGTTTTATTTGAACATACTATGTGGGTTTAGAAAGTATTAGGCAAGAAAAATCTCAAACAAGGCTGAAAGCCAGACAAGCTTAAAGGTTGTGTTACAAGAGCCATCTAGCCATCCTGGAGCCATCCTAAGATAGGTACAATTTGGACAGAGGTGAATTTGTTTGGAGGACCATAGCCCCTATAAAAAGTGGAGGTGGAGATGGTTTGCTAAGAACATGCTAGAAAAGGACTGCCCAGGCTGTCTTAACTTCTCACAGGCTATGGTCTATCCTTTAATTTTCCAGCATCAAACAACTGTTGGGCCACCCTGTCGTGGTTGGCTATGTTCTTCCACAACTGTCATAGAAAGAAAAATATAGCGATACTATATGCCTTAATCATAAAAATATGTTTTAATGTGGAGTGAACTGCATGGTCACTTATCTTGACTGACTGACAAACCTTTTGACAGCTGCATTAGGGTGGAGCGCATATGGATCATATGCGCACCGATAGGAAAATGCATGAGGGAAGGGGAAAATGGGAGGGGGAAGGGGCAGAAAATGGGGCAGGGCTTAAACGGCTCAGAAAGCTCTGATCCACCTGTCAAATAGGTGGTCGTAAGGTTTTGTCTGTTTGATTGATGCGTGGTTGCTATTCTCTCGAGTGTGTAGTCAGGAACACAGTTGTTTGTGAGGTGCAAACATATTAGAAACAGTCTTCTGTGATTTTATACTAGCCTGAACTGATCAGGCATTTGCCCAGGGGATCAAATAATATCTATGTGTGAACAGGACATCTAAGTGCAACGTTTATATGAGGTGGAATAAGCATCAGAGCCAGTCTCAATTCCCATACAGCCATACTGTCAGATTAAGATTAACATGTACCAAACTGTAGTATGACAAAGTATGCCAAATAGACAGCCAATCATAAGAATATTTTACATGTATAGACGACATCATCCGCTACTCTACAAATGGTCATATGGGAATAACATTCTTCAGAAAACCGACCTACATTACACCTGAAATGTTCTTATCATGTACTGTATATCTCCTATGAGTGAAATGACAATTTCTCAGAAGGGTTTGATTCTGGAATTAAATTGTTTTAAGGATTGTCGCAGGGCTGCCCCTTACCCTTCAGACTACAAGGTGAAAATAATAGTTTCCCCAGCATCCACTAATGGGAATCAGTACTAAAACTAAAAAAGCCAACCCATGCTCCTCAAGTCAGAGCACTTCAACGGAAACTAATTTGAAAATCTACTTTAAATCCTAAATGTGTTTCTCATCTACAAGTACACTAACTAATACCTATTACCAGAAGCAATATCATTATCATTTATGTCAAACGTTTTCAAGTGAATATATTATTTTCAAAGTGTCACGCCTATAGTTCACAATGATAAATGTGGATTCTGAAGGAGAACACGATGGATATGATGGCAATTTAGGTATTCAGTCGCTGTCAGTTAGTTACTACTTGTGGTTTAAATTAGACAAAAACTCACTTTTAATACTAACTTTTTTTTAATGAAAGCCAAATAATTTATTTACAACAGTTTAACTGTAACTAAATATACATATATATATTTATGTATGAATTATTTCATGAGCTATTCAACTTTCACAATTTACAGTAGAACCTGACGTGGTCATTTTCCCTGTGGTTTGTTTTGCACTATACAGTATGTCACCTTTTTACCCTGTATCACGCCTAAGCGTGTAATACACATGCTGGTCCAATGGGTTTGGCGTGCCAGTGTCACGCTTTGCCTCGCCGAGGCGTGAACATTACACGCATTACGGAGGTGCTCTACCAGCAGGGCGGCGATACTTTTCAAATTCCATGATGACATAGTAGAGTTTAAATAGCGTAGACTTAGCAGGTTGGTAGGCTGGGGATGGTGGACGGGCATATAAACATGCAACTCACATCCCAATAATGCTAGAACATTGTGAAATTGCTCCGATTTTATTCCTATCCAATAACATTTTTACAATACAAATGAAATCACTTTCTGAGAAAGTGAGGTGTATGAACAGTATTTTAATATTGTGGCAGTATAGGTTATATTATTTCCTAGTAGTTTACAGTTATTTAACAAATACGCTTACATGTTCTACGCTGGTTTCTACGCACGTTTGATAAATGATGGCCAATGTGCGTATATGTTTACTTCGATTTTAAGACCTGTAACTTACAAAAATTTGGGAATTACTCTAGAAGTAGTTTGAATGGCCATAAAATAAATTAGATTTTAATAAAATGAGATGCTTTCAAAAATGACAGAAATATGAACATTATGTGGTGTTCGAGCTGCATCTGTATAACTAATGTGAATCTACAGGAATGCCTATGAGCTGCCAGTGTACCTCAGCCCCAGGTCTGTACTGACCTCCTCAAACAACTCCAGGCTATAGGTGTTGTCGTCATCAGCAAAGTAGACAATGCCTGCCTGGCTGCTGTTGAAGTTGAAGGTCTCTCGTAACCAGCGCAGGGCCAGGTTTCTCTGCATTGTTCCTCTGGGTATCCTGGGGTCCCGCGTGTCCCCACGCAGCTTATAGTTCCTGGGCGTCTCCACGTTCAGGTGGGTATAGTTGAGCCCTGTTTCTCGGAGCAGGTGTGTGACTAGTGGGGTTCTCCTCTGCGAGTCCTCCACCAGAATCCAGTGCAAGTTGGCAACGTGGAGGAAGGTGTTGGCCAAGCGTGTCAGCTCTGCCTTCTGCACTGGCCGGCTGTAGGTAGGCGTGATGATGTGGATGGTTGGCATCATGTCTGACCATGGTGGCGGCCGCGTGTACACATACTCCGTCCTCACTACCTCCACTATGTCCTTATCAGATGAGCAATACTCTTTAGAGTCACTAGCCTGGCCGGCCTCACCCCGTCCTCCATCAGCTCCATCATCTGCAGGGGAACAAGACGACAGGTAAGGCATTAGCACGCCCCGGGGCTGCGCGCTGTATTATCACAGTTGACACAATCCAAGACGCCAAGTACCTGCAAGTCGGTGCCGATGGACTGCAAGCCTCTCTGGTATGATTAAGATCTGTTTTACTAGGTGGTGACAGACTGCAAAAAGTGAAAGCAGGCAGCGTGAAGTGAGTGTACAACAAAGCTTCTCTATGGTTAGGGCAGGCACTACCTATTCAGCTGTAACAGCTGTGGTAGGGCCAGTGTCTATTCCAGAAGTAGAGCCACAATTTTGTGGTCCTCATAAGCTCCTATAATGGATAGAATGTTTTTGTTATGATGATGGTATTATATTTCTACAATGTGCCACAGTTAATGGCTTATTTTTACTATGAAAATTATACTTCTGGATTACACAATTTAACACAAACTAATGGGGGCAGTTTTGCAGACAAAGATCTGGATTAAAAAATCCATTAAACTAGATTTTTTTCCAGGTCTACAGTAGGCTTAACCTGTGCTGCGGATCAATTGAGTAAACTTGCATATACTGTGTTGGTTAATTATCATTTCACCCCGATGGTCAATAGAAATGGGGATAGAAAGCTATTGATTTACTGGACTGATAACTTTGCAGTGTTCTGTCCACTTTCCATTTTACAATATGTTCACACTGTTTATTTAAGCAATAAGTCACCAGTGGGTGTAGTACTGTATGTCCAATACAGTACACCACAGCTAATGGTTGATTTTCATGCACTCTGCTGAATGTCTGTTTTCAGATCATAGCTAAGCATTTAGTGGCAATACATTGCAAACCTCTGAGGCACATTAGTGCCAATATAATTTCAAAAAATTACTTCTTCATATCAGTGGTGTAATGTATACTCTCTCATCAACGGGGTAATTTCAATTCTAAATGCTGATATGAGAATGAATAACATAGACATGACATTCCATACATTTTTAGATCTCTAATTGTCGTGGTAAGTTGTTTATAAGAGGATCAATGCATCTCGGGAGTTTGTGATATATTGCCAATATACCATGGCTAAATGCTGTGTCCAGCCAGTCCATGATACGTTGTGCCTAAGAACAGTTGTTAGCCATGGTATGTGGTAAATTGGCCATTTACCACACTCTCTTGTGCCTTATTGTTTACATATACCATGGCTTTCAGCTAATCAGCATTCAGGGTTACAATTTAAAATCTGGTTATTTATCATGAGGGAAATCTGAAAATGTATTCCCTAACATCTCTGGCTTGTACACAGTACAGTATGTTGAAAAATACATTGACTCAGAATATGCAATAAATCCTGCCTGGACACATCAGGGAGCAGTGATTATTATTTTAGAGGCAGATTAAAAGGCATTAGAAATTAATTTAATTTCCCTTTGATTTGAAGAGTCTGATTTTTTTGCTGCTAAATAAATGTGTTGCTGAAGACCTTATGCTGCGTCTGTAATTTAGCTTTACTCCAATAACAAGTTGTGATCAAAAGACTGTTGTTAATTGCATTGTACTAGCTGATATTTGATGTTGTGCAATCTGATGATGTGCACTACCACATACAGACTTGCTAAAGACCCTCTGGAAGATATGTTGTACGTACTCCACTGTGGTTTTCTGTGATGGGGCATGCAACTTAAATAGGCTGTATGATTTGGTTATTGAATAGTTTCGGGAGAAAAGAGAGGATTAGATATTTACCCTTGCGAATGGCAAGCAGAGGAGCGATTGCACTTTGGTGCCAAACAGTGATGAGCAGAGTCCAGGGTAACACTATCAACACAATGGCTAGAATGTCTCTTCTCTTCGGCATCTCCAGGATTAGTTTTATGTCTCGTCATTACCTGCAAAAGAAGAAGATTGGGTGAATGACAAAACTGTGCATTCATATAGTGTTCACCACATATATTAGCACTCTAGGTAAATAAGTAATTATAACTGGCTGTGAAAAAAAGGTCTTTATTTTTTATCCCTTGATCTATAATGCAAAATATAAAACATCTGACATTTAAGTGAAGTAAAAAGAAATATGAAAAAAGTCCTATCATGAAACATTTTTTTTTAAATATATGTGTAGCACAATTATTGGCACCATTTCATTTAATAGTTCTTGCAACCTTCTATAATGCTTTATGAGTCTTCTATAATGCGAAATGTGGTTGGAGAACACATTATAAATGATTTAAGACCATTCCTCAATACAAAATATCCTCAGAGATCTACACTTGTGGACACTCTTTTTCAGCTAATTTCAAAGGTTTTCTATGGGGTTTAGCTCAGGGGACTGGGATTGTCATGGCAAAACCTTGATTCTGTGGTCATTGAATCATTTTTGTGTAGTTTTCGAGGTGAGTTTGGATTATTGTCCTGCTGGAAGATCCAACCATAGATCAGTTTAAGCTTCCTGGCAGAGGCAGTCAGGTTCTGGTTTAATATCTGCTGGTACTTTATGCAGTCCACAACAGCCTGACATAATCGAAGATCCTCCACCTACTTCACATATAGAATGCTGTACTTTTCTGCATGGTTACCTTTCTGTCAATGCCAAACCCACTTCTGGTGCATGTTTCCAAAAAGCTCTATAATAGTTCCATTGAACGCTCCAGTGAGCTTAGGCACTAGTTTGTTGTTAGAAGACAGCAAAGGCTTTTTTCTGTCAACCCTCCCAAACAATGTGTGGTTATGTAGTTTGGCCAGATTGTAGCTTTGGAAGCGTTCTGACCCCAAGACAAAACCAACGTCTGCAGTTCTCCAGCTCTTATCCTTGGAGAGTCTTTGGCCACAGTAAGCACCTGCCTCACTGTGGATATGGTGCATATAGAAACATATCCTCTTCCTGGCCAATCTCCAGCTGCTTTCAACTTTTCCAATATTGCCCTGATGGTGGAAATGGGCATTATCAACCGTTGTCGCACATCATTACACCACGTTGCAAATTATTATGCAAATGACACTTTACAATGATTTTCCTAATAAGTCGATGAATTGTCAAGTCACCAATTGTTAGGGTCTAAGTTGAATTTCATTGAACAAACCACTGAATGAAAACTGTATTTTATTCAAAAATAAAAAAATAAAAATGCACTGTTCCAAATTATTATGCACAACAGAGTTTCAAAACATTTTATAGGTTGTAAAGAACTGAAAATGGTAATTTGTTGAATTTGCAGCATTAGGAGGTATATTTACTGAAAGCATGCTATTTCAATCAAACACATCCTAACAGGGCAAGTTACATGTTAACATAGGACCCCTTCTTTGATAACACCTTCACAGTTCTTCCATACATTGAACTTGTGAGTTCAGAGCTGCTGTTTTGATGTGAACTGCCTTCCACCCTCATAGATCCTTTGCTTGAGGATGCTCCAAAGGTTCTCAATAGGGTTGAGGTCAGGGGAGGATGGGGGTCACACCATGAGTTTCTCTCCTTTTATGCCCATAGCAGCCAATGACACAGGTATTCTTTGCAGCATGGGATTTCCTAATTAAAGTTCCTAATTAAAACCTAAATTACCTGGTAAGGGGTGTTTATTACTAACCAGTGACCATAATTTTAAATCATACCCTGTTTTCATTTAATTGGTCTTAATTAGGGACTTCCCAAAACCTGTGTAATCAGCCGAACCCAGATAATTACTTTTACTTGGAACTTTTTACAGCTCTGATTGTAATACCTAATTACATAAAAAATGAACATAATGGCTTTTATTGAAATATAAATGTATGGTGCACTGTCAGTGATCATGATGTAGTCAGTATTAAATTGCAGAAATGTTTGCTATGGTGTGGGTCGGGATGGTAGATGGGCACATAAGTAACTGACTCTCACTCTTGTAATCGCAAGTTCACATCCAGATGGAAACTACATTTGTATCAGTTCCCTGAGAATGTAATTTGGGAAAATTTCTGAGATGTACAGTTGCATTTCCTAATTTAAAACTATTGCAGGCCTGCTAAAGAATCTCGAGTTCATGGCCACCTGCAGAGCTAACTGCTTTCTAATTTTCATTCAATGTACCTCCCTTTACGAAATAAACACAAATACTGTAATATAATTAATGAAAACTGTGTGAAAATCTGATTATGTTTTTGGCCATTTTTATGCAGAAATATTAAAAATGCTAAAGGGTTCACAAATGTACAAGCACCTCTGTATACAGTATACTACAACAGCCAGTAAAGTGCTAACTAGAATGGTAAAGGCAGAAATTCTGTGCCCTATTTGAATATGCATGTCTCATTAGTAGACTATGTATAAAAGTGTATGTGTTAAGCTAAGAGTACAGTGCATCCAGAAAGTATTCACAGCGCTTCACTTTTTCCACATTTTGTTATGTTACACCCTTATTCTGAAATGGATGAAATTAATTATTTCCCTCAAAATTCTACAAACAATACCCCATATTGGGACATGTACATAACTATTCACAGCCTCTGCTCAAAACTTTGTTGAAGTTCTTTTGGCAGCATTACAGCCTCAAGTCTTTTTGAGTATAATGCTACAAGTTTGGCACACCTATTTTTTGGGCAGTTTCTCACATTCATCTTTAAAGGACCTCTCAAGCTTCATCAGGTTGGATGGAGTTGTCCTGTAGCCACTCCTTTGTTATCTTGGCTGTGTGCTTAGTGTCGTTGTCCTGTTGGAAGATGAACCTTTGCCCCAGTCTGAGGTCCAGAGCTCTCTGGAGCAGGTGTTCAGCAAGGATGTCTGTGTACATTGCTGCATTCATTTTTCCCTTGATCCTGACTAGACTCCCAATTTCTGCTGCTGAAACACATCCCCACAGCATGATGCTTCCACCACCATGCTTCACTGTATGGATGGTATTGGCCAGGTGATGAGCGGTGTCTGGTTTCCTACAGACATGATGCTTGCCATTCAGGCATAGAGTTCAATCTTTGTTTAATCAGAACAGAGAATATTGATTCCCATGGTCTGGGAACCCTTCAGGTGCCTTTTGGCAAACTCCAGATGGGCTGTCATTTGCCTTTAACGGAGGAGTGACTTCCATCTGGCCACTCTACCATACAAGCCTGATTGGTGGAATGCTGCAGAGGTTGTTCTTCTGGAAGATTCTTGTCTCTCCACAGAGAAATACTGGAGCTCTGTCAGAGTGACCATCGTGTTCTTGTTCACCTCCCTGACTAAGGCCCTTCTCCCCCAATCGCTCAGTTTGGCTGGGCAGCCAGCTCTAGGAAGAGTCCTGGTGGTTACAAACTTATTCCATTTACGGATGACAGAGGCTCATTGGGACCTTTAATGCTGCAGATATTTTTCTGTATCCTTCCCCAGATCTGTGCCTCAATACAAACCTGTCTCTTAACCGTGGGACCTTATATACAAATCAAGTCCAATCAACTGAATTGGTGGACTCCAATCAGATTGTGGAAACATCTCATGGGTGATCAGTGAAAACAGGTGAAAAGTTAATCAAATATTTGCAAAAATGTGAGGGGTGTACTCACCTTTGTGAGATACTTTATGTACATATGCTTTTTTATTAAATTTTTTTATACATTTGCTAAGATTTGAAACACACTTCTTTCATATTGTCATTAAGGGGTATTGTTTGTAGAATTTTGAGGGAAATAATGAATTTAATCTGTTTAGGAATAAGGGTGTAATATAACAAAATGTAGAAAAAGTGAAGCGCTGTGAATACTTTCCGGATGCGCTGTATATTTAAGTCATCAACGCCATGTGTTTGATTACAGGAAATTTCTTCAATTCCTTACCCACAGTTAGAAATGGATCATTGCACCATCATTGATGCAGTGGTGTAGCTGGAGTAGCCACACAGATGTAGCACAATGAGAGAGTGGTGTGACCCTCCACGACATCTCATCCAACCATGCCTTCTCCCTCACGCAACCAGGAAACAAAACACTGAGACCTGGATGGAAGACAAATGAACAGGGCTATCAGTCACATTATTGAAACATATCATAATCGTTGATATTAGGAATCCATTCCAACCTGATATACACCAAGTTCTTCTGGGAACCCAGATTCATGTTCACCAGCATCCAAAGATGATGAAATCTACTCACTGAGCTTGAGCTCAACCCTAATCAACCATATGAGTTCAAGTTAATGACACAGCAATCTAACTCATCTACTCTAAATGTGTAATATAATATCCCTGGAATACCATATCAATGGAGGAATACCGTATTATGGATACTGGGAATACAGCATATAGCCATCCAGCATGCCAGAAGGCTGGTGCAATAGCTACAGAATGCTGCTAGTATGAAACAATTATCAATGCCAAAAGCATTACAATAAATTAATAATGCCACTGATGAAGCTAGCTAATACTACATTGAGCAAGTCTGTGCTCAAATATGTTCAGCTGCAGATGTGCTCAAATATTTGTTAGCTGCAGATGTGACTGTGTGTATATTTTTAGATGCTTTGTGATGGAAGATAAAATGTACTGAACCGAGGTTTTGGTCAGAGCAAACAGCAGGGGCCCTGTCTTTTATTGAGGCATAGTACAAATAAAATTGTTTATGACCTGGTAATTTGGTAGGGAGGGCATTTTTTGATGTGCACAAGATTTTTAAATTAAATATCTTCACAAAGACACAGCTCTGACAGTTTATAGAAATGTAACAATGCAACAATGTCTATTGAGAATTACGAAATCAGATGGAGGAATGAAAATTAGGATCTCTACTGTATATTGCAGGGACTGACTGAAAGTGGAATATGAAGAAATATCACAGTATTAAGATACATGGTACCCTGGAAGTGACATATGAGTGACATTATTAAACTGAATACTGTACCTTTTGAAATGGGTATGGATTTTATGGAACAAAACTAAAACGTGAAGTAATATATTGCATTATGATTTTAATTAAATGGTATACGTAAATCCTGCCAAACCTAAAACAGCAAAAAATATAAATGTTATTTACATGGTTTATCCCAGTGTTATTCAACCCTCTCCTCTGGGACCACCAGCCATTCCATGTATTTGATCAATTTCTGAGCTAGCACACCTGATTAAACTCATCTGGTAATTATCAGGCCCTTGATTAATGAATATGGTGAGCTAGTTCAGCAGCTACAGCTAAACTGTGGGATGTCTGGTGTGCCCCGAGGAGAGGGCTGAAAAATACTGGTCTATCACAATCGGAAAAGCATCCTAAAAGTCCTTCAGCTCCTCTTCAAACAAGATGTTCCCGGACATCTACATGTCAAACTCCCAACACAGAACAGGAATAAATTCACCATGGCGGCGCCTTCTCGGATCCTAGATATTAAATAGCTGTACTATTTACTAACCTTAAGCAGGTGCAGAGGTAATCACCCAATAATTAATAAATATACTCAGTGCCCAGAAGGTGATACGCCAAACCATAAATACACAAAGTATAAAAAACTAAACCACACAAAATAAACAAGTACCATACAGGATATCCTGTCATGACAACAAATCCTCATGTGTCGTGACAATATGAAACAAGGAAATATTCTCAATTAGCCTTTGACAACATATCTTCATACGAAAGGATATATTATGTAAGACTCAAAATAACTAATATTTGCTTTGTTTATAGATTCATATTTGTGTTTACTGCACGCTATTAAAACTAAACTACTGAAGGAGCAATTTCCTGTTGGAACTCATACATACAGTATATAATTAATGTCTGCCAATCCTCCAGATGTGGATTTCCTGGCTCCTGGTAGAATATTTAACTGCTAATTTGCTGTCAACAATGCAGTTTATCTTAACCTATTTTGCACTTTTACTTTTTGTGCTGACAGAAACATGGATTACTCTTGAAAACACTGCTACTGCAGCTGAACTCTTTGTGTATGTATTTTCCCTCAGTCTGGGAGGATTTGTTTGTTGTGGTGGTGGCAGAAGCTTTCTTAATCCTATTTCTCTGTTCTCTGTTGCTCATCTTCCAATGTACTCTTTGAATTCCTGTTTTCAATACCAGTTGTTGATTCAAGGTTAACATTGTTGACTTCCTCAATGAGCATGACGTCTTGATAATCTCCTTTCTTGACAATGGCTTACCACTTTCTTATGGACTGACTTCATCCTCCCAACTTATGCCTTCAGTTTCATTTGTCAAGGATTCTGCAACATGTTCTGCTATTATAGGAACTTCCAAAGAAGCATTAGCTAGTCTGCCCCTTAGTTTGAATATCCACTTTTCTTAAGCACACTGTCCTGTTGTAGATGCAGCTCTTCCTGACAGTATAATGGCATTTTTGTTTAAAAATGATTATTATATATATTCCAGTCAGTGCTTGTGGATGTTGGACATGGCCAAGAGCACAGAATATCAGGTTCCTGTCCCAAGGCAGCGGCACAAGAAAATGTGCTCAAGAGGCAGATGAACAATTTGAACAAAGAAAACTTGTGAATCACATGCAAACACATTGCTTATAGCACACAGTGCTCTTCATAAGTATTGGGACAGTAAAATCTAAATTGCTACATTTGAAGTACACTCAATGCTTAAAAAATATGATTCAGATGATATGAGTCAACAGTACAGACTGTAACTTTTTATTGATTTTTTTCACAAATATACAATAAAGTCTGAAAATTTTTGGACAGTGATACAATTTTTCACAGTTTGCCACCAGAAGGGTGTTGAAACAAATAAATCAATATTTTTATTTAAACTTTATTAAATATTTAAGTATAGACTATTTTCATTTATAGCCCCATAATATTTGGGGCTAAAAAGTAATTGGATTAACAAACATTTTAATGATTGTGAGTATAAATATTTGGTTGCAAATCCTTTGCAGTCAATGACTTCAAACCAGATGGTAGGTTTCGTCACTGGTGACGCTCTGCCAGGCCTTTAATGCAGCTGTCTTCCATTCCTGTTTCTTTGGTATGCGTGGGGCATTTTGCCTTCAGCAAGTGACAGATTAGAAAATTGTCCTGGACAAATATCTGTATGTGTCTGGATTAGTTAGTTCTGTTTCTCTTTAGTGTTCACCAGTGATTCAGGTATTCTGTGTTGTGTTATGTAATTTTGTACTTAGTTTCCGTTCCTCATAGTTGTGTCATCTGTTGTAGATAAAAAAATGTATCTGTTGATGCCATCTTGTGTTTTGTATGTTCAGTTTTTCACCCAGTCTGCCATTCTACACCTTGTACACCCTTGTCCTTGTTATTGTCCACAGCTGTGGTTAACTATCTACTGGTATTTCAGTGTATAAGCACCTGTGTTTAGTCTTGTCTTTGTGAGTCATTGTCCCTGTTAGCAAATGTTTCTGTTTGTTGTCTTTCTACCCATTGCTGCCGGTGCATGTATTCTAGTAAGTAGATGTCTAGATTCTAAATTTCTTGTACCTATTCTGGGAAGAGATCTGTTTTCAAGCATTCTGTCAATTGGATTATAACTACTTCTATTGCTCAGTATAGTATGAGTCCATCTTCTGCGTTTTGTTGTTTTAGTAGTTATTCATGTATATTTCAGTTTGGCAAATAAACATTGCCCATTTTAAGAAAACACATCTGCTTCCTGCCTAATATTAACAACCTCAACATCGTGACAAGGACACCCGTGTTCACAACCCTACTCTACAATAAGTGCTGTGGGATCTTTAGTGACCACAGAGAGTCAAGACAACCATTTAACATCCCATCCAAAATGACAGCACACTATGCAGGGCAGATGTCCTTAACACTGCCCCAGGGAATAGCCTTTAGAGGGAAGAGTGCCCCCTACTGGCCCTCCAACACCACTTCCAACACTATTGGTCTCCCATCCAGAGACCGATCTGACCTGACTGTGCTTAGCTTTAGAAGCAAACCACCAGTGGAATACAGGGTGCTATGATGCTGGATAAGTGGTGTCTTTGAATTTGGCCCTCAAGGGACCAGATATAAGAAGTGTGGTTATTCGTATGATGTTCAGCAGATTTGAATGTAAATACATACCCTCAAATGAATGCTGAATGTCTGTACTATTCATTATTGAACATCAAATATAATATGCTGCTGTAGACAGCTGGAATGATGAAAACATAGACAATATACAAATATTTATGGTCCAAACTGTATACCAAGCACTGTCATATGCGCAATTGGAGCTGATGGGCACGCGCCATTCAACCAGACAGCTGTCTGTCTGTCGAAAGTCCCCCATCCCTCTTGCTCAGCTGTAATCAGAATACCCAGATAATATGCCAACTGAAACAATATCCTCCCTCTTGCTGTCTACTAGGCTCTGTGTTCTTTCAAAAACATTGTTATATTTTGGGAATGTCAACAGAATCAAATGTAGTGGGGATCATAAATCCATCAAAAACAGACCATACTTTTTTGGTTGTTAGCCAGATCTTATTTGCTAGCTAGCTAGTCACACTATTATTGACATTTTAATCTGAACATTGTAAAAATTAATTAGGTCACTGTATGGTATTATATAGTGAGTGGCCAAACTGTGTGTCATGGTTCCCCTTTAATAAGCACCTGACATTTTATTAGTTACTCACCTGTGCTCACTGTTATTTCAGTTACTGTTCTGTGTGAGTTGTTTATGTTCTGTGTTCCCGCTTTCTGTTGTCACATCATCCCTCGCATGATTTCAGTTAATCTATTTTGCTCTTTAATTGTTTTACCAGCTGTCTACTATATACTTGCAAATTAGTTCAATATTTAGGTTCGGTCTGTGTAGAGCTGTCCTATTTTGTGAATCTCTGTGTTCCTGTCGAGTCTACTGTATGTGTACATTTTTATTACGGAAAGGTATAGTGTTTGTTTTTTTAGAACTGTTTTCAGTATTAAAAGACAGTTTCCCTTTCACAAGTTCCTCGCATTTGTCTTGCTCATTTTACGCATCATGGACAACAATTACTCTCTCTACCATTACGCATATCCTGATGCATATCGTTATACAAAGAAGAAAATTGTTAATTATTAATACATTAATGTCGAGGTTTTTTGTGTTTTTACATTCGGTTAATTTTTTTTTTTTTTTATTTAGTCAGCTGAGGAGGTATACTGTGTGGGAGTTTAGAACACTTTCCTCCAACCTCTTCACTCAGATAACACAGCATAGTCTGGTGATAGTACTAACTTTTCTGTAAGTTCCCCTAATGAGGAAGAGATGATGGATTCTTCATAAGGCATTCTCAAGAGTGAAAGTAACTAATTATATGCCAATGTGGAGGGAAAGATATTTATGAATCTTATTATCACTAATTAAACCAGGGGGAACCAATTCAAGACAGAGTCAGCCAGCTGATAACTTTTGTTTTGGTTAGAATATCATTGGTAGAGCCTTATGTTACACTGCATCGTACATAGCCATCCAGCCCCCCCCCCCACCCCCCAATGAGTCAGGTCAAGGCAGTCAAGCATTAAAATCAAATACCAATAGTACAAAACAAATATTTAATTGTTCTTATCCAGAACATCTTACAGTTAGTGATTTTAACTAAAAGGGTAATTTCTCCATACTGTAGCTCAGCTAATTATGTAATGTTAGCAATGATACAGTTTTGTCATAGAAATACATGATCTACTCAGCACAATCTAAAACAAATTGAAATTCTTTCAACGTTTGTCTAGTAGAGATTTACCCCAATGCTGTCAGTGAGACCAATTAAAATGACAGTAACTATATAACTAATAAAACCAATTCTGCTCAATTCTGTTATAGTTTTTTCCAATTGCTAACACACAAAATGCTAAATTTGGCTCATCGTGTCAAAACTCAACACACAAGAATTCTTTACACAACACTTGGAGATTAACATATAACTGCCATGTCAAAACTGCCATTCTGCTATCAAAACTTAACCCACTAATTTCAAAAGACCCTCTTCAGATCGATAGGGAACACACATGCACACGAACAATAAACAGCCAAACAGACACAACACACTGGTCAACTTTACTCAAGACACTGTCATTTGTAGTTTTTAAACCATTTTTATTCCCGCAACCAAGCCTCAGTGATATTACATTGTACAGGTAGTACAACAACTCCCATTAGAACTCAGGGATCATGCCATTGATTGGGGTCGGGCCACATCACCTTGTCCACAAGTGATGTTCTCCCTTGCAAGGCAACAGGGAAAATATTGCCAGGCATGGCGTACCCACTCGTGGATCGACCCAACCTAGCAGGAGCAGCATGCATGCATGTGGTAGGCGGTCATATACCTTCCACCGCCATGCTGAAAATAATTCCTCAATCGAGTTAAGGAACGGGGAAAGGGGGCAGGTTCAGCACCATGAAATGGTTGTGGTTGGCGAACCAGTCCTGGACCAGAGGAGCCCAGTGGAAACTGACATTATCCCAGATGACAACGAACATGGGCTGCCCTGGTCCATCCTATGTGACCGCGGCATGTAGTGCATGCAGAAATGTCAGTATGTATGCAGTGTTGTAGGGACCCAGGGTGGCATGGTGATGGAGGTCCCCCTGACCACTAATGGCGGCACACATGGTGATGTTGCCCCCGCACTGCCCGGCAATGTTTTCGATGGCCCTTTGGCCGATGATGTTTCAGTCCCGATTTTTTTTTGGTTTTTACCAAAGTCTCTTCCTCTATCTCCTCTCCCTCTTCCCCGTCTCTTCCTCGTTCTCCTCTCCCTCTTCCCGTCTCTTCCTCATCTTCTCCTTCCCCTTGGTCCTTCACCCTCCATATTCGCGATTGTCTCACGACAGGTGCTCATACCTGAATAATATGTATAGCAACTGATTGGTGTTCAGTTACAGGTTAAGTGTTTTACCGTGTGTGCAGGGGTGTTGCTAATGTCGTGTGTGTATTAACTATTGAATGGACGTGCTGACTGCACAGGGTTTCATCATTGGCCAATGTGTGTAGTGTTTTGCACCGAGTGTTACAGAATTGTTTACGGTGCCATGCCAACAATGTGTTTATTCATTTGGTGCCTGTGTGTACCAAATGCACGCAAACGGTACGCTTTCGACGCTTTGCTCTGGGCATTCACTTTGAAAACAATATGACCACCATACCTATTGATAACCGGCTTAAACCCCCCCAAGAGGAAGCAACAACAAGAGATGCACAGTGCTACACACTTTAACTCTGAGCAGAGGTAATAAATCAATTGAAAAGTGACTGACTTTTTCACAGCCTTGTACACAAACTGACCTCTTATGCAACCACACGTATCGCCCCCAGCTGGAATTCAGATAGAATGCAGGTTTAAGGCACTTCCGCATTTGCTTCACTTTGCCAAACCAGATGCTATCCCTGTGGTAGGAACAGATACGTGACAATGCTATATATTGACTTCACCTCAGCCTTCAACACCATATTGCCCTTTCTGCTTATTACAAAGCTCATGGCTCATGACCCCTCTATCTGCAGCTGAGATCTAGAGATCCTGACTGGCCACTTTCCAGTGGTGAGATCTATAAACATTCTCACAGTTTTCCCACAAGGTTGTGTCTCCTCGAATACTCCCTGTACACACATGACTGTGTGGCCCTCCACAGGTCTAACTTTATTATCATGTTTGTGGATGACACAACGGTAGTAAGTCTAATTAAAAACAAAGATGAGATGAGGCCTATAGAGAGGAGGTCAGCATGCTGATGGCACAGTGTCAGGCAAATAACATCTCTCTCAATGTAAAAAAAACAACAAAGAACTGATAGTGGACTACAGGGTGAACAAGGAAGAGCACTCTCCAATCCTCAGGTATAAAGACGCCGTAGAGAGGGTTGCAGACCTCAAGTTTCTCAGAGTTCACATCTCAGAGAAACTGGACTGGTCACTACACTCATCCACGGTGGTTAAGAAGGTACGGCAGTGCTTTTTCACCCTCACAAGTCTGAATTTGTCCTGTCCCAGAGAGCTCTCACTGTGTTCCACAGGGGCACCATCGAGAGTATACTGACAGGATGCATCACTTGCTGAACGTGTCATTGGGTCATCAATCCTGGTCACTACACTCATCCACGGTGGTTAAGTAGGTACGGCAGTGCTTTTTCACCCTCACGAGTCTGAATTTGTCCTGTCCCAGAGAGCTCTCACTGTGTTCCACAGGGGCACCATCGAGAGTATACTGACAGGATGCATCACTTGCTGAACGTGTCATTGGGTCATCAATCCTACTCCCCGGGAGCCAACTACAACACCAGGTGCCACAGGAAAGCAACAAAGGTCATTTCTGATGGCAGCAATCCGAGCCAAAGACTGTTCCAGGCTCAGGTCCACTAGACACTGCCAGTACAGGATTTTCCTGTCTAAACTGTCATATTGCACCAGAGCCCATCCTGACCTCCCAGGGGCCTTAAGCACAATTCTGCTCAGGGAACCCTCCTACCGGACCATGAGCCATGTACACCATTTGCCACAGGCACACCTGACACCCCAGTGCTCCAATTACAATCCTCCCTCCTTTAAAACAGTTTGCTCCATCTGTCGGTCTAAGAATAAGTAAACATAAAGAGAACAGAATGAGGTACAGTAGGGAGAACAGGTATTTAATACACTGCAGATTTTGCAGGTTTTTCTACTTACAAAGCATGTAGAGGTCTGTAATTTTCATCATAGGTATACTTAAAAAAAACAATTCCAGAATATCGCATTTTTAAATAATGAATTTGCATTCCATTGCATGGCATACGTATTTCATCACCTACCAACCAGTAAGAATTCCAGCTCTCACAGATCTGTTAATCTTTCTTTAAGAAGCCCTCCTGTTCTCCATTCATTACCTGTATTAACTGCACCTGTTTGAACTAGTTACCTGTATAAAAGACAACTGTCCACACATTCAATCAAACAGACTCCAACCTCTCCACAATGCCCAAGACCAGAGAACTATGTAAGGACATCAGGAATACTATTGTAGACCTGCGTAAGGCTGGGATGGGCTACAGGACAATAGGCAAGCAGCTTGGTGAGAAGGCAACAACTATTGGCACTATTATTAGAAAATGGAAGAAGTTCAAGATGACGGTCATTATTCCTCGGTCTGGGGCTCCATGCAAGATCTCACCTCATGGGGCATCAATGATCATGAGGAAGGTGAGGGATCAGCCCAGAACTACACGGCAGGACTTGGTCAATGATTAATGTCTCAACCATTAGTAACACACTACGCCGTCATGGATTTAAATTCTGCAGCGCACGCAAGGTCCCCGTGCTCAAGCCAGTGCATGTCCAGGCCCATCTGAAGTTTGCCAATGACCATCTGGATGATCCAGAGGAGGAATGGGAGAAGGTAATGTGGTCTGATGAGACAAAAGTAGAGCTTTATGGTCTAAACTCCACTCGCCGTGTTTTGAGGAAGAAGAAGGATGAATTCAACCCCAAGAACACCATCTCAACCATGAAGCATAAAGGTGGAAACATTATTCTTTGGGGATGCTTTACTGCAAAGGGGACAGGACGACTGCACAGTATTGAGGGGAGGATGGATGGGCCAAATATCGCGAGATCTTGGCCAACAACCTCCTTCCCTCAGTAAGAGCATTGAAGATGGGTCATAGCTGGGTCTTCCAGCATGACAAGGACCCAAAACACACAGCCAGGGCAAAAAAGGAGTGGCTCCGTAAGAAGCATCTCAATGTCCTGGAGTGGCCTAAGCCAGTCTCCAGACCTGAACCCAATAGAAAATCTTTGGTGGGAGCTGAAAGTCTGTATTGCCTAGCGACATACCTGACACCTGAAGGATCTGGAGAAGGTCTGTATGGAGGAGTGGGCCAAAATCCCTGCTGCAGTGTGTGGAAACCTGGTCAAGATCTACAGGAAATGTATGATCTCTGTAATTGCAAACAAAGGTTTCTGTACCAAATATCGAGTTCTGCTTTTCTGATGTATCAAATACTCATGTCATGCAATAAAATCCATATTCATTATTTAAAAATTATACAATATAATTTTCTGGATTTTTGTTTTGGATTGAGTCTCTCACAGTTGAAGTTTACTATGATAAAAATTACAAATACAATTGACCTCTATATGCTTTGTAAGTAGGAAAACCGGCAAAATCGGCAGTGTATTAAATACTTGTTCAAATACAATTCGGGCACCTGAAGCAGTTGCTGTATTGAGCTATTTCAATTGCTTTTGTTTGATTTGTTCATTGAAAACAGCTGACAGTCTGAGAACCCTGATTTGCAATTGGGGTTGAATAACTTCGCACCTGTATATTCCATTGTTCAATGATACAAACAGTGTAACTGTTAAATGTGCATATTTATAACATTACATAGAGACTTCAGATAAATTCTAATACACCTTGATCATCAAGTATATTCTGTGGACACTGCTTACTTTTTACATGTACAGACTATATCAGTTATGCTTGATTTCTAGTCAACTTACTTTATCATATTTTTATTGATAGAGATGGTGTCTAACTTTTTGTTTGTATTATTTATTATTAGTACTGCATTGTTGGAGCTGGAACCAGGGCACAAGAGTTTTATTGTACATGCAAACACACCTGTGGTCTTCTGTACATGTGGCAAATAAATGAACTTGAACTTGAATTACTTAGTGTAATTCCACCACCTCTGTTGTCCTCAAAACAGTTGTATGTTTATTTCTATGATCCTTTTCTAGCACAGTTTTTTGCCAATTCACTGTTTCAAATATTGAATGCACTTACTACTGAGTTGCAGTTGTTACACCTAGTTTCTCTTAAATATATGCACTTACTGTAATTTGCTCTGGATAAGAGCTTCTGCTAAATTACTAAAATGTAAATCTAAAGCAGTGTTTGCAACATGAAGAGAATGGCATGGACCTTCAATCACCAGCAAAGTGATTTCAACATGGTTCTAATTGCAGACCACATACAGACAGTAATACTAACCTAAAAACATAAAATAGTATACAGGTACCTTAAGTGGTATGTTGATTGGACCAAGAATAGGTGGTATATGTTAATGTGATGTTGGAGGAGGGTCTTGGCTTTCTTCCCAATGATTTGTCATGATGTGTAAATAGGTAAATGTAACCACTATCTGTGCCTGATTGATTTTCTCTTCTGCTCTAAGGTGTATATTTATGTATGTATAGGCTTTAAATAACGACTTATAAAAATCTGTGGTTTATTATTACATGTAAGATTACAAAATTATTCATGCTTACAGTCTTCATGAGTCTTTATCTAACAATATACAATCTGATGAGTGGATGTTGATAAAAAACGCCTTGAGGAAGGGAATGGGAAGAGTCAGAAGAACCACGTCACCAGAGAATGGAAAAAATGCCGACATCTTTTGTAATATTTAATCTGATTTCATCTGGAAAATTTCTGAAAGACATACAAAAGCTTTATCTAACATGAACAACCACAACTACATATAAAAAAGACTTGTAACACAGTCTTTAATTTGGAAGCTTTGTGAAATGGAACAAAGCATGACGACAACTGAATTTACCTGCAAAGCCCATTTGGTGCTCTTTCTGAAGGGTAATGCTCAAGAAAACTATTTTTGTCATCAGAAACATGACTTTCTGCGTTTAGGGACCATTCGGGATTTATCGAATGGACCACTAGAGGAAAATAGGGGAGGGTCATGTCTTTTATTCTTTGTGGAGGGGTGGGTCACCCAACGTTTTTTAGTCTGGGGGGTCACCCAAATTTTGTATCAATGAAAACAGCAAAATTCATGGACTCAGCTACAACGTAACCCTTATGGTTAGGGACTGTCATTCAATGACATGCCTCAAGTTATTAATTCAATAGGTTTTCATCATGTAGCTTAGAAACCTTAAAACACTATCAAATTGGTCAGAGAGCACAGCAACATGTTGTAAATCCTTTTATATTTTAAGAGAATGTTTTCTTTTATATGTTTATTACAAACAATCTAAACCTTTTGGGGAATTTGCAAAGGATGTGCAACATGTGGTGTCCTCTGTGGACAATTTGAAAGTGTTTTCAGGTTTCTAAGTTATTCAACAAAAACACTATTGTTGTTCAATAAACTGCCCTTGCACCTTGTTTTGAATTGTCAACACATTTTTTACATCTTTTTCATGTGGACCATAGCCAAGTTTAGGCAAATTAATAATGAAGGGAAATAAATGTTTAGAGTTTACACTTCAATTTCAGAAGGTAGTAGATTACAGATACAGTTGCCACCACCATAATATTACTCCTAAAAATGTATCAATTACTTTATCGCTAGACCAGTGGATCATTTTTCATAAGGCTTTCCTAATTGTGCATTAAAAACAAATATATACAGATTTTACTTTCAACATATAAAAAGTGTTCAATTTACCTATAAATCATTTTGTGGGATTATCTACAAAAGGTGTTATTATTCAAAGGACTATTTTAGTTGTACATTATCAGTGCCATACACCAGGTAGTGTGGCTGAGTCCAGAAAAAACAGGACAGATCTTTATCTCTTGCTTGTCCTCTAGAAGAATGATCAAAGTTCTATGACCTTCTATACGAAACTGCCTACTAATTTCAACTTTAACAACGCAGGGCCTGTTAAGATTCATTGATGGATAAAGACGATCTCTCCTGCTAGCGCGCAATTGAAACAGCGCATGCAGAAGTCTACATTCACAAAGCACTGTTGGCTCGCCTTGCAAATGTTGATTCCGTCGCTGTGTTTGTCAGCTTGCAGAACACTCAGGGCTGACAAAATAACAACTGTGGCTACAGCCCCGAAAGCCTGGATCTGGTGAAGCCCCTGGTCTGACCCAACAAAAATCGCTCCAAAATTACGAGGATTCCAGAGAATGTTGGAGGAGTTGCTGGTACCCTATGAAGACAAGCCATGTGGTGTCTTGGATAAAATCTTTGAACTGTTTGCATCTTTTTTCGAGAGACAAACAATCTAAAAAGAATTGTTCCGGGCATGCATACTGAATCCCGAATATGGGATACCAGTTTTAATATAGATGAACAGGCAAACAGTGGATCGTATTGGATGAGAGGTAAGTGTGCTTTTAGTTTCCATGCTCATTTATTTTCCACAACAATGTTAGTGAGTAAATCTATGACATTGTAAACACATTCATTCTGGTCTTTATTTGTTGCAAATGTCATTTTCTGGGGTGTTTAGCACCAAAATGAAGGTCTTTACTGCCTGTATGTTTCTTACTACCCTTAAAGAGGGTATTTCTATCGTACGTCACCCAAGAGAGAGATCCTGTATGATTAGGGCCTTCAGAATTAAACCGTAAAAACACAATAAAACACTCCTGACACAAAAAATACATCGGGTTATATTTATAAAACACCAGGGGCCCTATCTTACACCCGGCGCAACACAGCGCAAATCCTGAACGCAAGTGTCTTTGCTAGTTTAAGACCGACGTCAATTTCCCGTCCAGCTCCTGCGTCACTTAAATAGCAAATGCACCTGCACCCATGGGCGTGCTGTTCTAACAGGGAGGTGTGTTCAGGATACTTCAAGGTGTATTGCTATCTTGAGGCATCAGAAAGTGATCGCGCTATTGACCAACAAAAACCTGGTCGAAAGTCAATAACGCAGCATGTCATTGTTATTTTAACAGACAATCAGTCAAATGCACCTAGGCTTATGCACAGCGTGTGCACACTATGCTTGTTACACACACACACACAGGGAAGTGCAGCAGTACACAAAAATGCAAAATATAAAAAATAAAAAGATTATGGTGCAAATCCGCAATCATAATAGCAATGCATCAAGGTACAAACGTGCCTGGCTCTTAAAGGGAATTGGAGATGAATCTCTGATTGGTTCATTGCATGTTACGCCCATAACACACACATGAATAATGAAGACACTTAGTACAAACCTTTTAGACGATGCGCCCGGTGCACGGAGCCTTTCTTCCACAGTCAAACTAGCAAGAGTGGATTTGGACATGCCCATCGCTTAGATCATTAAAATAGGGCCACAGAAATGTATGCATGTTTCCATGCCTGGTAAACATATAATCACAGATTGATTATTTTGTATTATATCACAGTAGTATTAATTATCAAAACATAGAGTAGGCCCTCATTATTGTTTATTTAAACACAATCCTAATGAAATAATTATTTTTGATACTGTAAGCTACAATCAA
The DNA here is from genome assembly GCA_016801145.1 of Umbra pygmaea. Classification (NCBI taxonomy): domain Eukaryota; kingdom Metazoa; phylum Chordata; class Actinopteri; order Esociformes; family Umbridae; genus Umbra; species Umbra pygmaea. Next base: position 26,726 of record JACXGM010009192.1, read on the forward strand.
ACATGGGACAGTCCTGCAAAACAATTAATGTTTTCTAGGTGGTTAGGTATTATGCCTCGTCTCCATTACAGGGCCACCAAGGCCATTGTAGGCGGTTCTAGGTACGCTTCAAACCAGGCGTGGGGGGGTTGCGTGTCCCCACTGCTTTTGAAGTGGAACAGGGCTACGTTTACTTCCCGGGAAGATTTGATGATTTTACGTTGTCAGCCGATGACGCGTATTATTTTTGTTTTTCGACAGACAACGTGCTACTTTGAGGCAGTGATTATTTGTTATTGAAAAATAGACTGATGGCATGTTATTAGCTATCTTGTTAAGCAATATGGATGAAATAAACATCAAGGAACAAAAGTGTAATGCAAGGAGATAATCTCTCCAGCAGAGCGTCAAAAGGAATGGCCTGGAGAGGTAATGTAACGTCGTTATTTCAGAGACTATAACCTGTGTTTATATTCAGTTATCCATTGGGTTGCTAGCTAGCCAGCTGTGTACATTCCATGTTTTCCTGAGAATATTTCACTCCATGCAACTGTGGTCTTGTTGTGTTTATTATTACTACATATTAAACCTGAAAAAATTTGCATTTCAAAACGATGTCTGGTTCCACATAGTTTGCTTTTAATGTCCTGATCATTCACGAAGTGCTTGATTTCATTTCGGTTCTGGGTGAAAGTTAATTTGTGGCGAATGTTCAACGTTTTAACAGACAAGCCGTATCTAGAATGTAATATACAGCAATTATAATATTTCTAGACTGTAGGCTATGGAAACTGAGTAGGAATGCATATGAAAATGTGTGTGAAAATATTCCTTCAAGCCGAAACATTGATAGCAAAGACGTACATTACTGTACAAACTTGACAATATTTTTCTCCATTCCATCCATCCATCCATCCATCTTCATCCGCTTATCCGAGATCGGGTCGCGGGGGCAGCAGCTCCAGCAGGGGACCCCAAACGTCCTTTTCCGGAGCAACAATAACCAGCTCCGACTGGGGGATCCCGAGGCGTTCCCAGGCCAGGTTGGAGATATAATCTGGCCACCTAGTCCTGGGCCTTCCCCGAGGCCTCCTCCCAGCTGGACGTGCCTGAAACACCTCCCTAGGGAGGCGCCCAGGGGGCATCCTTACCAGATGCCCAAACCACCTCAACTGGCTCCTTTCGACGCAAAGGAGCAGCGGCTCTACTTTGAGATCCTCACGGATGACTGAGCTTCTCACCCTATCTCTAAGGGAGATGCCCGCCACCCTCCTGA
>JACXGM010009193.1:0-16135 GCA_016801145.1 Umbra pygmaea
ACCTGTGGTGGCCAAATCTAGATACGGAGATAGAAACCTTGGTGAAGACCTGCTCCATCTGTCAGGAGAACAGAAACCAACCAGCTGTAGCTCCATTACATCCATGGGAGTGGCCAGATAAGCCGTGGAGGAGGATCCATATTGATTATGCTGGACCACTGATGGGGAAGATGTTTCTCATCCTCGTGGATGCCCATTCCAAGTGGATAGAAGCATATCCACTGAACAGATCAACATCAGCAGTTACGATTGAATGTCTGAGGAAAAGCTTCAGCCAGCACGGTATACCTGAGATTGTGGTGTCAGATAATGGCCCATGCTTCACCAGTGAAGAGTTTGAGCAGTTTATGATTAGGAATGGCATCAACCATGTAACAACGGCACCTTACCATGCATCCTCTAATGGGTTGGCTGAGAGAGCAGTCCAGACCTTTAAGGGACTACTGAGGAAGAGCACAGGGGACACCATTGAAACCAAGGTCACAAGAGCTTTGTTCAGCTACAGAATTACCCCTCAGTCAACAACAGGGAAATCTCCAGTGGAGCTGCTGTGTGGCAGGAAGTTGAGATCCACTTTAGATCTTATTCACCCTGATTTCAGAAGTCAAGTACAGGAAAAGCAACAGAGACAAAAACACTACCATGACCAACATGCCAGAGACAGAAGTGTCAATGAGGGTGATTTGGTGTATACACAAAACTTCAGCGCAGGTCCTACCTGGATACCTGGAACTGTAGAGAAGAGGACAGGTCCAGTGTCCTGTACTGTCACCTTGGGAAATCAGAGAGTGGTACGACGACACATCGACCAGGTTAGGCACAGGTGCACAACCGCTACTGAGAGACCAGAGAATGAGTCAGTGTTGTTGCCTCAAGAGAGCAGTGTTCCACTTTGCACCCCAGCAACTCCAGTCCAGGCTTCCTCAATAGGGATACCATCCGGAAGCATTGCTGCTCCAGAAGGGAGTGGGCCAAGTTCATCTGAAACAAGGGAGACCCCGGAGTTGAGAAGGTCTCAGAGAGATAAGAAAACTCCAGTTTACCTGCAGGATTATGCTTAGCGTAGGAATGAGTTCCCCCAGCCACAGGGTTAGAATGCACCCTGGGACTCACAGGGATGGAGGCAGTCTACCCGACATCCCTAGACTAGGGAGTAAAAAAAATATATATATTAATAATAATAAAAATAAATAAATAAATTATAGTTGTTCTTAAGGCAAAGTGTTAATAAGTTGGAACTATTATTATCAGAGGGGGGAGGAGTGTAGTAACTGTTATAGTTAACTGTTATATTAGTTGTCCAGCAGGGGGAGCTGTGGACTGTACAGGTGTTCATACTTAACCAAGAAAGAAGAGTCTTTTGCCTGGCTCGGGAGCATGTGTCTCTAGGCAGTAGCTGGAGTGCAGTGTACTTTGTGGTAAATAAAGTAAACAGATTAAAATAGTCAAATAAGGTTTCAGTGTGGGTCTGTACAAAGATATTACACTAGGTACCATCAAATGATAGCCTATAGCGATGTCATAAGGTCGGATACACATACACCGGTAGGCCGTGGCACACCTTGCCGGTGACCGCGTCGTGGTCCACCTGACCGAAGAATTTATAGTTTACCCACCTCTTTTTTTTACCACTACACCCCTGATTCTAAGAAAAGGATATCTAGTTTACATGGATTGTGTGACACGTCAAGACTGTAAAGCTTCAACTTATTGGTTATTTTTCTGTTAACTATCATTCCAAGGACAAATCTCCCACACTACTGTCCATCTCAGATGAGACAGAGAAGTTGACTGCGCTTTTGCACAGTGTGGATGTATGGCTTCTACTTTGTATAACTTTGTAAACCTTAACTTGTATCTGTGAAGGCAGCGGTGAATGGTGATGACCAGGCATGGAATTTTGTGATTTAAGGGGCAAAGCCACTTGGCCTTACGGAGGTGGCCAATTTGCCATGGCACCAAGGCCATCGTCCAGGGCACTAAGGACATCAAGAAAAATCGCCAAGTAAATTGCCATTTAAAGTGAAAAACACTGCATTTATTTACCCTGTTCCCTCCCCTCAAACAAGTTACAGGTTTAACCCTATTAAAGAGATTTAACTCTATGAACACAGGATGAATTAGGCAGGAGGACTGCAAATGGTTTGGCAGAAAATAGACATCTCCATAACATTTAAGTTCTTTCATTTCTATTTTGCAGCTGCGATTTATTTAAGACTGCAAGGGAAGCTCGGCTTTCCCTAAAATGTAAAAAAATGTATGGTCAAATACACTCACCTAAAGGATTTTTAGGAACACCATACTAATACTGTGTTTGGCCCCCTTTCGCCTTCAGAACTGCCTTAATTCTACGTGGCATTGATTCAACAAGGTGCTGAAAGCATTCTTTAGAAATGTTGGCTTATATTGATAGGATAGCATCTTGCAGTTGATGGAGATTTGTGGGATGCACATCCAGGGCACGAAGCTCCTGTTCCACCACATCCCAAAGATGCTCTATTGGGTTGAGATCTGGTGACTGTGGGGGCCATTTTTAGAACAGTGAACTCATTGTCATGTTCAAGAAACCAATTGGAAATGATTCGAGCTTTGTGACATGGTGCATTACCCTGCTGGAAGTAGCCGTTAGAGGATGGGTGCATGATGGCGATAAAGGGATGGACATTGTCACAAACAATGCTCAGGTAGGCCGTGGCATTTAAATGATGCCCAATTGGCACTAAGGGGCCTAAAGAGTGCCAAGAAAACAAAACCCACAAACCATTACACCACCACCACCAGCCTGCACAGTGGTAACAAAGCATGATGGATCCATGTTCTCCTGTTTATGCCAAATTCTGACTCTACCATCTGAATGTCTCAACAGAAATCGAGACTCATCCGACCAGGCAAAATTTTTCCAGTCTTCAACTGTCCAGTTTTGGTGTGCTCTTGCAAATTGTAGCCTCTTTTTCCTATTCGTAGTGGAGATGAGTGTTACCCGGTGGGGTCTTCTGCCTCAAGGTTGTGTGTGTTGTGGCTTCACAAATGCTTTACTGCATACCTTGGTTGTAACAAGTGGTTATTTCAGTCAACGTTGCCCTTCTATCAGCTTGAAGCAGTCGGCCCATTCTCCTCTGACCTCTAGCATCAACAAGGCATTTTTGCCCACAGGACTGCTGCATACTGGATGTTTTTCCCTTTTCACACCATTTTTTGTAAACCCTAGAAATGGTTGTGCGTGAAAATCCCAGTAACTGAGCAGATTGTGAAATACTCAGACCTGTCCGTCTGGCACCAACAACCATGCCACGCTCAAAATTGCTTAAATCACCTTTCTTTCCCATTCGGACATTCAGTTTGGAGTTCAGGAGATCGTCTTGACCAGGAACACACCCCTAAATGCATTGAAGCAACGGCCATGTGATTGGTTGAGTAGATCATTGCATTAAGGAGAAATTGAACGGGTCTTCCTAATAATCCTTCAGGTGAGTGTATGTACTATTGTGTTAACATTTACCTGACAAAAAATGTGTTAGAATACGTTCAACTGGAAGACGAGTTCGCTACATATAGGAGGTCGTCTGACTCGATTTCCTTCTCGTACATTTCGTAACGTCACAGTGCATTTCCCCAAGCCTGGCGTCCATGGACTTCTATTGGGCTGCTTTGAACAGTTTTTTCAGTGCTTCGAAACTAGATGGTGAGTGGATAAATGGACGCTCAGTGTCCCTGGGTGAATGAAGGAGTGGGCTGGCCTGGACTCCGGACTTCTGCGTGATGATTGGAGAGTCTGTCGAAAGACTGAATCTCCTTTTGATTGACAACAATTTTGTACTATAAAAAGTTGCCAAAGCTATTCAAGCTCAGGCCCATTGTGGAGTTTGCAAGTGTAGTTGAAAGACAAACTGCTGCAACCTATTTCTTGGTATTTGCTTGGTGAAATTGCTTTGCCAATTTTCATCATACATTTCATACAATTACACCACATTCCATGTTTCAGTTTAACCTAATTCACACATTTCCTCTTTTGAGTTTAATATCGTTTCGTTAGATCGTTTATTTATGCATTCATACATTAGGCTAGGCTAGTGTCATAGGGGTGAACTAGCCAGCTAGCAGACTGCACATGATGGCAGACAATGCTAATATTGTCGATATAAATTTGGCAAAGCCATTTGAAAGTCTTCCTTACAAAGAGAAATTTAAGATCAAAACCTAAGATTGATTTAGTCCAAAAGATAGGGCAAAGTAACAGTTCTTTTCAGCTCTCTTGGTATGACAAAGTTAGCTGGCTGACTGGAAGTGCTGTGACAAAGAAAATGTACTGCTGGCCATGCCTCTAGATAAAACCATCTCACGGATGTGTTGTTTGGTCAAAGGTTTGGTTTGGGGATCTGTCTAACTTTATCAGGGCATTTAAAAGGCATGAAAAGAGCAAAGAACATGTGAGTGCACATGCAAGATTAAGTTGCATGGGCAGGATCAGGGTTGAGCATGCAATCAATGAAGGTTATTGCATTCAAGTGGCTAAACATAATGAAACAGTCAAACAAAACAGGGCCTTCCTAAACCGCCTTATTGATGTGACGTTCTTGCTTGGCCGGCAGGAGCTGTCATTTAGGGGACATGATGAGAGTAGTGAATAATCCAACAAGAGGAATTACAGGGAGTTCACAGAAACATTAGCTAAATATGACTCTGTACTGTCCACACAATGAGTCCTCAACTGTGTTTTCTGGTATGTCCCAAACTAGATAGATAGATTGATAGGTAGATAGCTAGATAGATATTTTATTGTCATTCTGCACATGTTGACATATGAGAATGAAATATGTACTCAGGTCCAGCAGCATACCATACTATTCAAAATGTTTTGGATCTCTGCTCTTGAAGTCACCGTTGTTGAACACAGATGTAATTCAAGGATGCTCCCTTTTTTAGATGGAAGGTGGTTAAAACAACTGATAAATCCTGCCGTGCCCAACTCTCAGTCATTGTTCACTATTACTCTCAGTCATTGTTCGCTATTACTCTCAGTCATTGTTCACTATTACTCTCAGTCATTGTTCGCTATTACTCTCAGTCATTGTTCACTATTACTCTCAGTCATTGTTCACTATTACTCTCAGTCATTGTTCGCTATGTGGATAGTGCAGGTAATACTCAGGAGCACTTTACTGGATTTTTTTTATGTTTCTGGGGGCAAGATGCTCAGTCTGTTTTGATGTATTTAATGAGAACATGCAGGGCTACAATTTTAAGGATAAGCTTGTGGCACAGACTTATGGTGGGGCTGCTGTCATGGCTTCAGCTCTCAATGGTCTGCAGGCCAAAATGAAAACAGCCCCCAGTGCAAATGCACACGGACTGAATCGGGTGCTGTTACAGGGCGCTAAATGCTTGCCTGAGTGCAGATTTATTTTGCATCACTCTCTGGGTTTGCCACATTTTTTTCAAAATCAAAAAAGAGGAAATATTTTCTGGAGCCTGCGGCTGTTCAAGGTTGCCCAGAAAGACTCCTACTCTATGGAATTTCACATCATGGATAGTGAGCACTGTGGCAAACAATTATGATGGCCTCCTGCAGACATTTTATAACATCATTGCAGATACGACAATGGATGATGATACACTGGATTGTGCCAAAGGTTTTGTGAGGAAACTGGAGGATTTTGAATTTGTGTTGATGTTGTACACATAAACAAATCTTCTCTGAGGCTGATGTGGTCTTTGATATTGTCCAACAGAGGGCTATGGTTGTTCTTCACTGCAATAAAATAATTTATTCTCTTCTTGCATTTGTCAAAGAGAAGAGTTCAGAGGGGGTTTTCCAAGCTGTTTATGCCAAAGCAGCAGATCTCACATCAGACCCATGAAATCAGCCCATGAGAAAGCGCCATCCTTGATAACATCTTGCAGTAGATTCCTCAACGTTTTTCAAATTTGGAAAGTATGCTCTTCTTAGAATTAGTCAATCCAGGGGAATTTTATGTTTTTTATGTGTTTCCAGAGGAGGTCTTCCAATGTGTCCTGAAAAGTTATGGCCATCACTTTGATTCAGGGAGACTGAGGTCTGAACTTCAAGTAATGTATTCAGATCAGGACATGCAGGGATACAGGGGAAAGCTGTGTGATTACTTAATGTTCCTTAAAGACATGCAGTTGGACAGTGCAATGCCTCAGCTTTACAAACTGTTCTCATTAGTGGCAACAATTGGAGCTACATCTGCAGGTGTAGAAAGGAGCTTCTCCTGTTTAAAGCGGCTTAAGTCCTACACCTGTAACACAATGGTCCAAGACATTAGTCAAGTCACTGGAAAAGACGCCTAGTTGGTACGACAGGGTCACAGAGCATTTTCTTGAAAAGGAACGTATATAGAGATTGCTAAGACATGTGACCAAGTGGGGGGCAACGTCATCAAAACGCAAAGATTTAGGGGTACGTTTGGCCACTTTATGGGCTGGCATAGCAGGCTAGTGTTCTGGCATGAAAATAATGAAAACTTAGCATGAAAAACAGAATCCTACAAAATGCAGCGGGTTAAAACAAACATTTTCTGACCATACCGCCTAAAACTAAATCCTAATGCAAAGACGAGATATGACGAGAAAATAAAGGGAATGAAAGGACTGGATCCTTACGAGCATAGCGACTGGTAAAGGGCCGGCGGGACGTCAACACGTTGGCTGTTGCCCAGCACCCATATGTACACAACTACATGATATTAAGTGCTAGTCAGGGTTCAAATTACTTGGGAGCTCACATGAAAGCAGTACAATCATACACCTGTGAGGGTCTCTAAAAATCATAGGCACTATTATTATTTACAAAAAATGCACTTTTTCCTTTAATATACATCACGACATCAGCCTAAAATAAACATGTTTTCCAAAAGAACGATTTAGGTTTATGCTACTGATGAGCGCATATCACGATGGGTGTGTTTTTGGTCATGTTATACATCGGTTGCTGCTATTTTTATGAGACCCCCACAAAGAATGAAATCATAATTCGAACCCTGGTATTAATGCATACACACACAAAGTTTTCAGTAACTTCAAGTCGCTGCAGCAGGTCCAGGTCTTTTGTACAGATGGATGGGTCCAGGACCTGGAAATTGTAAATGTGGGGAAGAAAACTGTTGTCCGTTCAAAGGAATGCTAATGTTTTAAGCACCACCCTCCTCATTTTCTCATCTATTTGCATGCATTCAGAATTCAACAAAACAACGTAACTTACTAAGACAAACACATCATGCATAAGTTAAATGGTTTGTGAAAACTTAGACTCGTTTACTGGTCTTACTAAATGCGCTTTCTAGTAAAACACTGTTGGAGCTATTGGTGCATGAGCCTGTTAAATAAAAGATATTAAGACTGTTGAATAAAAAGACAGTTAGCATGGGCGCCTTAAGTTTGTGCCACGGATTCCCAAAATGCTTTGCGGGAATATGTCATGATGACGACACATTAGCAATCTCAGACAGAATGTATGTATAAATAACTGAACAATTTTTATGATTTTGGCCGAAAATGACCTTCCCCTCTTTGAAAGACCAGCAGCCGCCACTGCTATTTTGTAGTAAAATTATATTCACATTACATCAGTAGCGGAGTGGCAATCGGGAGAGTCGGGACTTTTCCCGGTGGGCCGCTAGTGTTTCGAGGCCGCGAGGGCTGGTCTGATAATAGTTATACATTGCAAGTTCTTAGCAACACCATCACCTAGTGTGCGGCTGCTGCCCGCTGGCCAAACTGTGCAGCCTCGGCTCAACCCATACAGCGGGCCGCAGCAGCACTAACGGAGTGCAGGTCACAACCATGTCTAGGATTTTCAGAAATATAGGGGGATCAGTGAGCGGCCCCTCCCCAAATGGCATAGCCCTGACATAAAGCTATTAAACTCCTCTATTTTTCCTCGTCAGGTTTGGAAGTTAACAGACAGTGTGTGATTAAGTCTAATGATGGAAAGCCAAAAAAAGAAAAGCGAAATGTGTTAATAATGTTTATCTAAATTCTAATTGCACCAACCTCTTTGCCAATGTAGAATCACTAAATGTGTACTCCCTGCACGTGATTAATTTACCTCCAACAGCGCATTCAGAAGTCTGTTCATCTGAGTGCGCGCGACAGTAGAGACACAGCAGACGAGCTGAAAGACAAAGATAACTTCTTAATGCGTCCATATTTGCTACGATATTAGCTAACTCCTTTGTCTGCTTTAGAAATCGAAAGACTCTTCCAAAACAAAGCAGACTCTTTGAACTTAGTTTTCAAAACGGTAAGGAAAATAGTTGCTAATATTTCAGTCAGGTGTCTAGCTACAGTATTTAGCTTTACATTGTCAGCAGATGGCTAGCCAGCATGCAAGAGCTCTGGTTATGTACTGTACTGCAAAGTAAGTGTATTAACTAGCTAAATGTATAGCTCAAATATACAGTTAAGCCTAACTCATAGTAGCTCACTTTATTTATTTAATGAAAGAAAAGTGCAGTGCAAGATAAACACATGGTAAGCCCTCACTCATACCCATACAATTATAATTATAAACTTTGCTTTACAGAGTATAATGAGACAAACAGGGATACAAAACAATTATGCTGAGACAGGCTGCAATACTGGAAGACCAAGAGAGGAGAAAGGTTAGTGTATATTATATTAAAAAACATGTTTTTCAGTCATGCATATTTGTTCATCTTCCATAAGTGACCTTTCTGAAAGGGCTGAGCTAGGCAGAAGCTATTGACCTACTGTAATACATGACACATGACATATAGCCTACTGGAGTAAAAGTAAAATCTCCTCAGAAATCTGTACTTTGGTAAAAAGCCTCTATTAAAATTTCAATAAATTATTAAGCTAATTGATCATTATTATAACATCATATTTCATGTAAGGCACTAGCTACCCTTTACCTTTATAAAACTATTTGTTAAGCAAAACGTCAATGCAATGCTCAGGAATTTATTGCTGACTTAGGGTTGGCTTGTAAGTGTTGTGTGATTTTGTATACAGTTCTATAAGTGGTCCTCAGTTGTCTCTCTCTAAATAAATGAATGAAACATGTACAGTAGGAAATTACACATTGAAAGTGAGTAGACTATTTGCAGTTACAATTTAATCCCATTAAAAAATGGGCTGGTGCACCATGAAAATCCCGGGTTGAAAATGTGTCCCACTCCACCCCTGAATTACATGTTCCATACTTGGTAAACTGTACATTTTAGGTTTAACCTACTTGAACAAATACATTCTAAGCTCAACTCCTGTTATTCACACATAGATACACATTGTCTCACTGACATATGTATACACAATTCGCGAGTTTAGCTATAACATGTAAAGGAAATCTGACACGTTTCCTGTGTGAGTTGGCCTGACTGTATCTCCTGGTGATGGAGATGTCAATGGGGAGGCATCGTCAGTGATGACTTGTGCCTGTGGGTTGTGGTTTGGTAGCTTTGCGGTCTGTATGTTTTCGTGTTTGTGTGTAAAATCAGCAACAAGCTAGTGTATCTAACTATCGGCAAACCAAACTAGCTAGCAAGTAACGTAAGTCAACTGAACTCCTATAGTAGTAAATTAACAATGACTGGTACCATTGCCTAAGCATTTTATATCTGACATATATATTTACAAATTTATTTCTATTATTATATGTCAATGTACTCTTTTTACCTTTATTTTAGTAGCTTATGCAAGACTCAAATGATGATGCTATTATTGAGACTGAAAACTTTAAGAGTGTGTGTGCATTCGTGTGTGCGCGTATGTGTAATGGATGCCATGATTGGCCAATGAGCACAAGGGCACATGGGCCACTTTGGCCAAAAGAATTTCAGTTTAGCGGGCCACTAAGGCCGCACAAAGGGGCATCCGTGAAATTCCATCCTGGGTGTTGACTGACAATGACTGAAGGTTTACCAAAATATTCCAGAGCCCATGTCAGGATTTCCATCACAGACTCATGACGTTTTTAAGACAGTGACATCTGAGGGATCGGAGATCACACGAATTCAGAGGTTTTCGGCCTTGCCCTTAATGCACTGAGATTTGACCGGATTCCTTGACTCTTTTAATTATATTGTGCACTGTAGAAGGTGAAATGCCCAAAATCCTACAGATTTGTCTTTGAGGAATGTTGTTTTCAAAAGTGTTTGGATTTTTCACATCTGTTGGCAGATTGGCGAGCATTGACTCATCCTTGCTCTTGAAGGACTGGGCCTTTTCTGGAGGCTCCTTATATACTATGATTACATGATTGCCTCACCTATTTCACATCACGTTCTAATTTCAAATTGTTCTATCGCTACTTGTTCTAAATTGCCCCGGTCCCAACGTTTTGAAAAATGTATGCATGAATTTCAAAACAAATGTTTTACCTTACAAAAACTATGCAGGTAAAACATATAAGTACCTTAACAAATAACTCCTCTTTGTTTTATTATCATTTTCCATACTGTGTCTACTTTTTCAGGATTTGTGTTGTAGACAAAAAGAGATTTAGGCTTATGTTAAACAACTTAGAAAACCATTTTTCAAATCTTTTTTATGTTTCATTAGTTATACATTTTGTACAAATGATGTCCATACACACTTTATAAATATAAACATGACTGACCAACAAAGGACTTTTAAAATCATTAGTGGAATATGGCCCAATTATACTAAATGATGCTCATATGGATTTGGCTGGAATGGGATGTGGCCAGAGGGAGAAGCCTAATGTAAGGGGATAGCTCTTGATCTTCATTTGCCATTATGTCTCTTATGGTCCCTTTGAAGGTAACTTCAAAAAGATAAACTACCCCTTGGAGTCTCTACGGGCACTGAAATGTGAGTTATTGAACTCAGTGCCAACTCCTGGCCTGTCATTATTTAGGGGATTTGTTACTAATATCTGACATTGGTGAAATATGATGCAAAATTCAAAAATGTATTTTGTTTGTATTAGTAAGAAGAAAAATACATAAAACTCCCACTGTAATATTGGTATATTGGTTTCATATGCTGGGCTGTGAAAAATTTCATTAGAGGATTTGCCGGTGCAATAAAAGTTTCACTAGCACAACAAATGGCACAGTATTGCTGTGTTATATATACGTTATTGTATAGCCACATTCAGCAATGTATTGAAAATATTTGATTCATTATATTTTGTATTTGTTTAATTTGGTCAACTAAAGAACTTAATGCTCTAGCCTATACTTCATGTCTTGTAGTGTTTACGCTAAGAGTATTTCAATTGTAAACTCATCAGTAATATACAGTATTACTGACATAAAACCTGCATGTGACATGGAAGAATGTTATTTGTTTTAAAGACTACTGCTTGAACAGTATAAATTATTCACAGAATGTATTTTCTTAATGGAAGGATGCTTTCTTATATTACCACACATATATTATTATATAATTATTAATGAATATATATAATTATATTAACATATATAGTTTTATTGCCACACATCCCCCAGTGCTGTGAATCATTAGGAGATCACTATGTCGAATCATCACAGATTCATAAATAATGCTGTCAACAATGCTGCTTGCAGAGTCCAGTTCTGCTTTGCTCCATGATGCTTTGCTCCATGATGCTTTGCTCCATGATGCTTTGCTCCATGATGCTTTGCTCCATGATGCTTTGCTCCATGAACATTTCCAGTAACATTATATTAATCTCAATTCAGGGATTTTTATTTTTTGGGGCTTTTCTGGCAGCTGCAGGCAGTAACAGGATGTGGGGAACAGGATGTTCTCTCCATAAACACTGTGGATTCAGTCAGTCATTTAAAGTCAATGAAAGACAGCATTTTGACAGAAATTTAAAGTCGCACTTAGAGCAAATGCTTGAGATGATGTCTTTTAAAAAGAAACCCGTAGCTTTCAGCTTTACTGGTAGGCATTGTACTGACAAAATATAGACATTGTATTATTGTTTACAATTTAAGAAGCATATCAAAATGTAATCTACTAAATCCAACTAGCATTGAATTCACTAGGAACAAAACAAAAGCATTCATGCCACAATGAGGAGAGACCTACAGGATGTGATTTTGAACAGTAAAAATCTCCTTTTCACTGCAAATCTTTTTTGGTTGCAAAGGTTTTGGGTTCAGTGCTATGTTCTGTACTAATGAATTAGCCAGGTAAAACCAGTCTAGGCTACTAATAAATATTACAGCAGGCCTTCATGTAGTGTGTCTACTTCTAGACTGCTGAAGAGCACTGGGCCCTCTAGTGGTCAACCTTTGAACTGTCCATTGTGTAACAACTTGGTGTAGTGAGTGCTGTCCGATAAAGATTATGATTAATGTTTGTTATTCGCGTTGCTGGCATAATAGCGGGAGGGGCTAGAAAGAAGTATTCAGTCTGTTGTCATATACGATTACACCGCTAGATGGGAGTAATTCTTAGACAATGTAGCTTTAACTCCTGTAAGTTTTCAACCATTTTTTTCTAGCATGTACGGTCCGAGATATTTGATGTGTTGACGCTCTCAAGCATAATTCACCTTGAAATTAAGAGTCGGTGGGAGGCACCCAATTGGCGCACATTGATGCAGGTGGCTATGCCTAGAAACATCCTGATCTATATCTTTTCGGGGTGTAATGTTACACGGGAACGTAACCGTATCATATGTTATGGGGTGCTATTCAAGAATGCAAAGAACATGAACCCGAATGCAAAGAACATTAAATTACATATCTGTATCTGTTGCTCCCCGCATTCGTCTTTCACTCTGGGTTTCTGCTCATCTAAATATAGAGGAACTCTCTCTCTCGAATCGATGGCCGGCCCAGAGCGCAACAGCCAGTCCATTTCAGCCTACTATCACTTGATATCGTCCAGGATTGTAACTGGCCGACCGGCCGTCAAAGTAAAATATGACGGCCCGTTCTGCCCCGGAATGGACCGGCCAATCGGGAAAACTCCCGATCCTCCCTATGGCTAGTCCGTCCCTGATAAAAACATTTATCGCTAAATAAATCACTTAGCTACAGCTACTCTGTTTTTAATTGTTTTTATCCTCAGCTTTATCTACATACCAGACACAAATATTGCTAAACGGCAGTCTTGCCTGTTATTATTTATCTCAGACATACAGAAAGCGATTAAGATAACATGACACGCACATTTCATAAAAATGTTCCTCTTCGTATCGGAAAAGAATGGTTTGCTCGTATGTGTGGCACCCTTGAAATAACTCATTCAACTTCAGAGTGTCTTGGTTCTTTTGCAACATTATATATGCCCTGGTGGAATAACAACAAAAATGATTAAGACATGTTTATAGCTCTAGCCAGCTAACTAAAAAAACATCGATCTATAGACCTCAACAGTCCCGTCCCTTCCTCTGGTTCCGGAAGTAAATTTCCCATTAATTTCTGATTTCTCCCATGTCTGGAAAAATCTGTAAATAAAGAGTTTAGACCATGTCTTAGGCTAACCAGCTACCATGTGGCTCATAAGCATACACCATATCATTTTCAGCAAAAAACAAACAGAATATCCAAAGAAATCTAAAACTACAAGACTGTGTATTTGTTTTTGTTTTTTCACTCGGAATGATATGTTTTATGCTTATGAGTCACGTTGTAGCTGGTTAGCTTAAGGCATGGTCTAAAACTCTTTAAATATGGATTTTTTTAGACGTCAATGGGAGAAATTTATGAGAAATTTACTTCGGGAACCGGAGGATGGGCGGGACTGTTGAGGTCTAAAACAGTCCCGCCCAAAGCCGACTTCGGAAGTAAGAATACAATACATTTTCTCCATTGACAATTCAAGTATAAGCCATAAAGTCGTAACCGTCGATTGTAGACTTAAAACCAGCTACGACATGACTAAGCGATTGTATATGCTCACATAGACGCCAAAATTTCATGGGACACCAACCTTGTTTTGAGATAAATGTATTTTATTCGCAATGTCTTGGATAAGTACTTCATTACCCACAATCCTAAACCAGCAGTGATGCCTCTGATTGGTGGAACTCCGTGATGTCATGGAGACAAACTCGCGGTTACCATGGAAATGTTTACTTAGCCCGCAAAAAAGCTTTGCGTTTCCAACTCTGGCAAGCTGCCCGAGTCGTACGCCTGTGTTGTAGCAAAAAATATTGATAGTTAGAGAACTGTAAATATGTTTACTGAGCTGTAGATTACATCATACTTCAAGAATTACATTGTGTAAGTGAAGTTAGCTAAAGTCAGGTAATTTAAAGAAATTTAAATGCGGAAAGATAACACTCGCAATGTTTTATGGGATGAGTAGTTGCCAGGGGCGGACTGACCATCGGGAGGATCGGGAGTTTTCCTGAACGGCCGGTCCATTCCGGGCCAAATGGGCCGTCACATTTTACTTTGACGGCCGGTCGGACGTATTAAAACAAGTGAAAGTAGGCTGAAACGGACAGGCTGTTGCATCCGCAAAACTGCGCTCTGGCCCGGCCGTCAAATCGAGAGAGAGTTCCTCTATATTCAAATGAGGAGAAACACTGTGTGAATGATTGACGAACGCGGGGAGCGACAGATACAGCGCACGCGCACACGCGCGCGCGCCACCCCCCCCCACCGCCGGCCGCTCCATCCAAAGTCCCGGGCCGAATTTTTTCCCAGTCCATCCCTGGTAGTTGCCTTTGTTCGGAATAAAAAATATGTACACAGTCTTGTACCTTTTACTGTTTTTGGATTTGCGGTTTATTTTTTAACTCGAAATTATATTTTGTATGCTTATGAGTCACGTCGTAGCTGGTTAGTCTAAGGCTTGGTCTAAAACTCTTTATATACAGATTTATCTAGAAGTCAATGGGAGAAATGCATGGGAAATTTACTTCCAGAACCCAAGCTCTCTCGGACGAGGGGCGGGACTGTTGAGCTCTATAACTGTACTCTCTCACTTCTCAAATCATGGACAGTGCACAATTTTACCAAATATACATCTCAGTTGAAAAACCGTAAATCTTTACAGTAAATAAGCACTACAAAACATGTATTATATTAAATATTCCTTTCCTTCAAACAAATTCTTTGGCCTGGCAAGATTAATATTTATGGCAACATATGGAAAGCAAAAAATGTAGCTATGGGGCAATGCATAAATTTTAGGTTCGCTTGCAGGCTTCAACTTTGTCCATAGAGTCGTTAGGTTGCAGAGGCGTTTGTGGAAACAAAAACCACCGTCTCCTCACTTTATTCAAGCAGTCTTATCAGCAGAATCTGATCAGGCCAATGAAATCACAAGAGCGATATGTGTTTAGCTGCGGATATGCCCCCATCTTTTGCCAATTAATCTAAAAACTGATCTTTAATTTTTTTTTTTACATTTTTGCACTTTACTGCAATATGTACTGTACTGCGACCCTCAAACCACAATACCATAGGTTAGGCATAAGTTACACCCCTAATAAATCTGAGAAAGAAAATGGGTTTTGTCAGTTTATGAATATTCTTGCGTTTCTTAGGTTGAACCACCGTCTTGACAATGAAAACCCAGGGTTCAACCTGAAGTTAGCTCGCTAACCCCAAATCCTTATTCACAGTATAGGCCTCAGGTGACTGAAAACCCACGGTTCAACCGGAAGTTAGCTCGCTAACCCCAAATCCTTATTCACAGTATAGGCCTCAGGTGACTGAAAACCCAGGGTTCAACTGGAAGTTAGCTCGCTAACCCCAAATCCTTATTCACAGTATAGGCCTCAGGTGACTGAGAGCAGAATGTTTTTTGGCATCATCCCTAAAACAGCCTTTAACTATGTACCAGCCAGTACCATGCAGAGAACACCTTGTTACTGCCTAGTATCAGTAGTTGATGGACAATTTAAAGCCATGCACACTTCACTCCATAAACCTGTGAGGCTGTGAAGTTCATTCACTGTCTGTATGTAAAGCTAGGGGGGTCGATGCACATCCATTCTCTTAGCTTCAATGTATATAAATGACTTATCCAATCAAGTATTGATCATTCAACAAAGCCGTAGCATAGTTACAGATCCCTTTGCTTGGATTACCCAATATATAATTATATTTACTATTAAGATGTTTACACTCTACATCAAGATGATTGGGGCTGGTGACATTTAGGCAGAGTATTGATTAGAGATCAGGTTTGATTTCTCACTCGCCAACGACTTGAGGTTGGTGTCCGAGTT
>JACXGM010009193.1:16235-27993 GCA_016801145.1 Umbra pygmaea
GTGTGTGTGTGTGTGTGTGTGTGTGTGTGTGTGTGTGTGTGTGTGTGTGTGTGTGTGTGTGTGTGTGTGTGAGCGATCAATGGTGTTAATAAGCATGACCTGGCTATCACCCTCAATGGTCCTCTGTCTCTCTCGCTGATCAAACACTGTGATTAATATTTGATGGCCTAGCCATGTCAAAATGCATCTTTTAACACACAGACATTGAAATGGTAAGGAGCGCTTTTGCTTCATTGTAGCCACTGATTCGGAAATCAAACAAGTCAATCACTGCTTTGCAATAAGTTTGTTTTTCGCCTCACTGAACCGAGCTGGAGGATTTAAATCAGTAATGTGATGCCATGCTTTATTGAGGTAGTTGATAATATTGGAATTCAGCATTTCACAAAGGTGAATGGATGTTTTGAGGACATAAGCAGTTACATTTGTGGTCATACAGTATGTGGTCTTAGGCCAATCAATCTGTTTCACAAGAGTAGATGATGTGCAACTATGAACCCATTTAATGTGTAACAAATTGTAAATAAACACACTGACTCAGCACTGCAACGACTGAATCTTGAGAAAGCTAAAGAGAGATATTATAGTGAGAGTCTCATGTGTGGCTTTTGGCAACATGTGTTCCAGCCTCCTGGGCCAAAAGGCCTGAGTAGACCATCTTTTCACCTTCTGTCAATAACCACTTGTGAGGTAAAAAGTAAACCTTAACAACACTTAAATGGAGTCTTAGAACTCAGGTTTTTACTTTCTTACATAAAACCCCAAGAGTTGGGTTACGACTCTCCTAAGAAACAGAAGCCTATGCGTTAATTACATTGTGTGACAATCCGCCAAGCCAAGGCTTGCCCCGTGGCCCTGAACGGGGTCAACATACGTATATGCACAGCATGACTTGTACCACTAGGTGGGAGTATACAATCACGTCTAACTGTTGGTTAGATTAAACTTCACGCCCGTGGTTATATCACTTCCGAAAACATTTGGCCATTTTTTTTTGTTAGTTTGTTAGTGACAAAAAGTAAATAAATATATCCTCAAACCGGATATCAGTCAACTGAAACCACATCTACAAAATGACAGTGCGAGTGATTTAACTAGTGATATTTGGGTATGTTCTAGAGATCGTTCAGTTTCAGTATTTCTATGTACATACACAAAGTAGCTTTAAACATTATCAGTTAGCCTAAAAGTTCTCCATTGCAAGGACTTTCTCTTAAAAAATAATTTAGCTGGTCACGAAACGGTTGTGTCATGAAATAAATTCTGAAATAGCCTATCAACGGATTAACAGTCAAATTTAAAGTGAATCATTACAATGATATGTGGCATTAATATATAGTATATATATATATATATAGTATATATATAGTATATATATATATATATATATATATATATTATAATGAGATAACGGCATTGCACATTGTACCTTATTGTAATGCATTTGTTTACCACACGTTTTTTGTTTCTTGCTAAAAAAAAGTTCACAAGCAGGGGTCCCAAGACGTGACATAATGTAAAAAACATCTTTGGTGCATTCATACCATTCAATATAATTCATGTTAACGCCCCGCGGTCTCACAATAGCCTACAGACAGCCTAAACAGTTTAGACAGAGATGTTTCGATTCAACTTGAAAAATTACGAGTTTATCTAAAGACAGGTTCCGTTTAAAAAAAAACAAGAGACGCCCAAACCTATTTTAATTCAATAACAACGTCCATCAAAGCACAACGGTTGCGCAAATTGGACATTAGGAGACCCTTAGCGCATCTGACAGACACTTCTAACTACATGCCACCTTTATTCTCCGCCATTAAAAAGAAACATCAAAGTCTCCAGCAGATGAAAAGAACCCGTTCCCTACATTTAAACTCTATTCAACGTGGCCGTCTTTTAGTAAATTAAGAAGCGGGCCTAGACAAGCATGTGAAGAGATGGAACCATATAGAGAGGGGACGCTCCAAATGAACCCCTGCCTCTAATTACGAGTCCGGTGGTTAAAACGGTTCCCTTTGCTGCTTAGATTTACAAAAGCCTATTGCAGCCGTCCTCAACATGGTGACTGACCGCAAGCAAACCACAAAGTACCGAGTATAGGTAGTGGGTCATTTATGGCAGACTCACAAAGTCTTAAAAAGTTACACAGAAGTTTACATAAATCAAAATATTTTTTATTGTCAAAATAAAAGTAATTTCTGCATTTTCACAAAGAGACATATTCTACACTTTTTACAAATTTACAATAGCTTATACAATTTCTTTTATACATAATTTACAATTTTGGATATAACCATTATATAAATACATGTTCTGCTATTAAAAAAACAACCCGTAGAGTATTTGGGCACTATTGAGGCTTAATTTAAACCATTTATATATTGTTTCAGTTGATTTATACAATTCTGACTGGCACTATGTAACGTTACCAAACCACAGCTGTAGAGTTAGGGAAGAAACATTTCTTTTTCTGCAGTGAAAATAACGCACAACACCTAATACTCATTAGCACATAAGCGTCTGCCGCAGAAACCATATGAATGGGAATGAATTAACTCTTGTTAATTACATTGTTTTAACCAGTTATTTAACAGTTTCCTCCACAAAGGCCATCTATACTTCGTTAAAATGCTAATTTGGATAAAAAGAGTGATAGCCTATACAATCTTGCGAACATTTACCAGTCCATGTATTTTGTTTCAAACTTGTGACAGTGGCATCTGTTTAGGGCAAGATACAGAGCTGGCAGTACCCGATCTCCAAGTTAGTCCTGTGCTCACGTCGCTATACATTGAACCACTAGTGCCTTTGCTACCCCAGCAGCAGCGCGTGCAGAATGTCCTCCACGAGTCCAGGGTTTTCCCAGACCATATCCACACGCCGGACGTGATGCCAACCAGAAGGCACATAAAGTACTTTAACATGAAGACAGCATATTCTGGTTTGTTCAGCTCATGCTCCAATAGACAGGAACAGTTGTGCGTTATCTCCCAACTCTGTCTGTTGTGCTGTTCGTAAAAGTAACATGCCACTATAATTGTGGCAGGAACGGTATACAAAACTGTAAATATTCCTATTCGTATCATCAACTTCTCCAGCTTGTCTGTTTTGGTGCCACCCTGCTTGATGACGCTGCGTATCCTGAATAGGGACACAAATCCAGCGAGGAGGAACATAGTTCCGATAAATAAATAGATGACAAGGGGAGCCAACACAAACCCTCTCAGATTGTCCAAGTTTTGATTGCCAACGTAGCAAATTCCAGCCACAGAGTCCCCGTCCACAGAGCTGAGAGCCAAAACAGCGATAGATTTCATACTGGGGATGAGCCAAGCAGCCAGGTGAAAATACTGGGAGTAACTCGCTATGGCCTCGTTTCCCCATTTCATCCCAGCAGCAAGGAACCATGTTAGGGAGAGAATTACCCACCAGATAGAACTGGCCATGCCGAAGAAATAAATCAAAAGAAAAACAACAGTACATAGTGCAGGCCCGGTGGTATCGTAGTGTATGTGTTCCATGTCATACTCCCGGTTGCAGGCCACCTTCTCATGTCCAGCAATTAGACGAACTACAAAACCGATGGAAACAAACATGTAACAAGCCGAGAGGAAAATAATGGGTCTCTCTGGGTACTTGAACCGCTCCATGTCAATTAAAAAAGTGGCAACAGTTGCGAACGTGGACACGAAACATAACACGGACCAAAGTCCGATCCAAAACGCAGTAAATGTTCTCTCGTCTTGGGTAAAATAAGGGTTATGACAAGGCATGGCGCAGTTAAGAAGCTGCCCGGTCTTTACCCGGTTGTAGAGAGGATGCCTGTCAGTGTTTACCGATATCATGGGCGATTTACACTTGCACTGCGGCTCGCAGGGAGACACCGGGGGTTTAAATTTACCTGGCATACTTGGTCGGTTATATCCCTTGTTGTTTTTATTAGGGTTAAATGCCTTAACCGGATAGTTTGTGGGTTTAGAAAGAGACGGTGAAACTGTGGTGGAGTCTGTCCTATTGTAGTCCATACACAACATGTCCGGATTGCCTTGGACTGGCAGCAAGTCACATTTCATTCTGTCTGGCCAGGGGAAACCATACTGTCTCATAAGCGGCGCGCAGCCTGCCTTTGCTCTCTCACAGACGCTCCTGCACGGTGGTAGTGGTTTCTTATAGTCTTCTAGGCAAATAGGAGTGTACATGCTACAAAGAAAGAACTTTAGGTCCGGTGAGCACTGGATTTCAACCAGAGGCCAAAACTGGTGTACCTCCAAGCCCGCCTCGTCCTGGGTGTCGTGGTTGAACTGGTTGGGCATGTATGTGTAATTGTAACCGATCCCCTTGCACAGAGGCACGGATATCTCTTGGCAGGTGATCTCCTTCGCGGTGGTGCCGCTGGATCTCGGCAAAATAGCAAGTGCAAGAAGCAGGTATATCCCCAACAGGTAGTACTCCATCCTTGATCGTGTACCTATTCTCTGTTGATACAACAGCGGTACAATAGCACTCTGCTTGCTTCTTTCTCTTGCCAGAGACAGTTCAGTCCAATTAGATCGTGTACAGTGAACCCATCTCGCTTTCTCTTTTGGCACAGAGTTGCAAGCAATTTGCAAACTGTATACTTCCTTCAGAGGAGCGGGGGTAAATAGCCTTCAGGCGAGCTGGGGCAGTCAAGATGGCTGAGGACTGACGAGAATCGGTAGATTCAGAAACCCTCGGCTTGATTCCCTTGTAAATGGGTGCTAGTTATTCTGTATCTCAGAATAGCGTCGTACCCAGCAATATAGTACTCTGGTGCTCCGTTTAAAAAAATGAAAGAAGTTTCAAATCCGTGGCTGCTGTTCTCTGAAACGCAATGGCTACATTCGTTGTGTGCGTGGTCCGTTCTAATTCCCATACAAATCGTGGTGCCACAGAAGCCGCGTTGAGAATTTATACTGGAGACTGTGAAATCCTGCCCCCATCCTCTGTCGACTAATCAACGAGCAGCAGGGGCGGGACGTGGATACAAGTCAATCATGTTTTGTTTAATAGCCTTGGTTTGTTTTACAGTTGCCTGCGATTTTGTTAGACAATAATAAATGCCATTTAGTGCTGAAAGCGTATAAGAGAAGGTGATGATTGAAAAGGGGTACCAGATGTAGGCTTATGATGGAAGCACCAGAATACGAACATGGTAATATCACTACGGTTTTTGGTGCTCTTATAGACTTGGACTACACTTGTTCATTCTAAAATATGAATCCAGTGACACACAGTTAGAAATCTTAGGAATACGCTACCACTATAGTACCGTTAGCGGAATGAGAGGTCCTTCTTTGGCAGGTTAATTTGCTGCCCAGGGGGCTGTCTGTCTTTGAGAAAGGGGTATTTATTTTTTAATTGAGGTGCTGATGTTTCATTTAGCGCTTGTGTGGGGTTCACACAGGGGGGTAATTGCGTAAACGCCAAGAACAAGCATCACAATGTAAAACACTGACAAGTTTACAACTTACCCGCTGCTTTTACAAAAGGCCCAGTCTACTTTTAGTGACGGTAGTTTTACTCATATTAACATCCGATAACGTAAGGTCTATTGACGATTAATCTATACATTTAGCTTTGATTCAAGAAACATAAACGAAGCATTATACAGAATTTTAAATGTCATACATTTTAGTGATTTCGCGGAAGCTCTAATCCAGAGCAACTTCTGTAAGTATAGCTTATACAGGGAAATTCCATGGAGCAACGTAGGTAAAGTAACTTGCAAAGCGACATTTGGCCCATAATAATTTAACGGAATTTAACCCTACCTAACCACTGAGTCACCAGTAGCTACTAATACATTGTCAATGAATTAATGTCGTTTCACACATCTGGTTCTACCTTTATAATTATGTTATTTAAGTATATTAATGGAGAATGATAGTTAGGTCTTCGTTCAGACAATTGTGAAAGCAGGAGAGAGAGAGAGCAGACGCCAATCAGCTTCACTACACTCCTACAGGCTGTATACATTACTGCTTAACGCATTTTGATTAACAGGGAGATAGGGCCTGGATTCTAACCACGCTGGCCTATGCCTCGATCTCAAATAGCACCTTATTACCCTTTCTAGTAAACTACTTTTCATAAAGACATTGTAAAAACTGTGCACTATTGGAAATAGGGTTCCATTTGGGACATAATCCATATCTGCGAACTAAATCCAGAGTTGGGTTACTGACAGTCCCAGCATTCCAATATTGAAAGGGTAGAAATATGATTACTGCATATGTTCAGAACTTAATTATTTTCAATTCACTATGCAGACCTCCTCCGGTGGTGTGATTGGGTTCCACAGTGACACATGCTTCCCTGAAGGCTTCATTTACCCTCAATGAGCGAGCAGAGCAAATCCACTGTCTAAGGTGATCTTAAAAGCATTTGATACCCAGCTACACAAACGCTGACAACATGTTTCGGCAGCCTACTTCCATCACTACATTTCTAAGAAATTGTGGTTCATTAAAGCAAAAGCAACTGAAATTGCAATATGTTAACGTACACACAGATTAGCATTCAATACAAATTCTGTGGTTGCTTTTATTAAGTGGTGACGCAAAGTGAATGATTTTAAGAACAGCACATTTTACTCTCCCTTGATAATGTTCATGAATAATGAGTAAGAGAGACGTGGTGGAGTTTAGGATTGTGTCACAAGTAGTGTGAAAATATAACTAGGAAAGAAGAGTGCAAGACCACAGCGATGAGAGAAGGAGAATGACGGCAAGGCCCCAGGTGATACTGATCACTGTGCTTAGCCAGTTCCAGCAGACGCTCATGAATGATTGACTATGTGGTAATGGGTTCAGTCCTGATTTACGACTCAGACCAACACCCAAAGTTACTCAGTGTCAGGTAGCATGTGAACATTTAACCTTAGAATACCTCCCCAGTGTCACTCTAATCTCTGAAACTCAAATCTGAGTAATTTAGTCGACTGAAGGGGACTCAAGGAAGATTGGCTTCAGACTGAATATTATTTAACTCTCAACTAGTAAAAGGGTGTCAGCAATAGATAAGTATGTGTCTGTGAAATAAATCGACACCTGTATCTTATAAAGAGCTAAGCTTTCAGACAAATACATTTTAGTCCAATCTAACAAACACAAGACTAAGAAACTATATATGGCATTTAGCAGGCTAGCGCTGAACCAGCAGTGCTTGTTAAGTCTTAATTAGTTGTGTTTGCTCAGCTTCTCCTGTTCTATAGATGAAGGAGGTGGCTGGAGGCCTCACTGTCCCTGGCCTCAGACCCACCAGGACACTCCCCATATGGGTGTGTTTGCTCAGGGGTTGGCCCTGCTAATCAGTTTCAGGTGGAGCTTTGGGCAAGGTTGGGAATGGAGTTAAGGAAATGCCTGGGGGTTGGAGACAGATCTGGTTTTAGGCTTGGAAAGGGGGCTAACCTTGGGGTAAGGGATGCATTGATGGTTTTGCGGCCTATAGTAGTTAGGGTGCAGAGCTGTGTAGGTAACCCCTTCCCCCTGTTGAACCCTGAGGTGTGAGTGTTCACACCCTGAGAATTAGTTCAGCATCAGTCTATTACCTTAACAAACAGAGCACGCCCCTCCAATCAGCTTACTGCTGGGAAGGGACACGGCAGGACGTATCTGTCTACAGCCACTGTTTTCATTCACACCACAGCCCATTAAATACGGTCAAAGGCTCATCGGGGGCACAAAAAATCAACATAGATTGTTATTTGGAACTATATAATGTAAAAAAATACATTAGGCAAGGATACTAATTATATCTAACAGAAGAGATTTTTTGTGCGCTTGTGTGCCGCTTTCCACTTTAAATAAGGCTTCTGTGTCTGAATGACATTGCCTATTATTTGACAGCTTTTAGAAGGCAGTCCTGATTCTGATATTGTTTTTCAGTAATTGGTTGTTTGACAGATTCACCACTCCTCTTGTAAAACAGAATGCATCCTGCTCTCTCCGTCCAGTAAACAAACAAACCCAAGGAGTCCCCTCCCTCCCCCAGATGTCTGGTGAAGAACACAAGGACTCCAAAGCAAGGGAAAGACAATACGTTTAATTATTAAACATACTTATCACAGGTAACGATTAGACAATTTGATGTTTTTTATTGCTGACCCCTAACGTACCCCTAATGTGTAACGTTTTGCCTTTTTTTTTAGCTGTTCAACAATCTCAGTTTTATAAATGTATTTTCATCTCTCTTATCCTTAGGGCTGGGAGGTATACCGGTAAAAACAATATACCGGTATTCATGTATGTGGCGGTATGCTATATTCTTTACCAGTATTTTTTTCATGTCATTCCGCCAGCTGCAACAACTGAGAATAATCTTATTTTGGAATAAACTGCGCCCCTAAAAACTTAATGCCCACTGCTGGACACACACAAACACACGTGAGAAACAAACACTTGGAAGTTAGATAAATGGTGGAAAAAAACTATGGAGGGTGCAGGTAAAATTATCTACGCAGCAGCAAGCGAAAAATGTGTTTTTTTAAAAGGGTGCAACGTCGATAGTGTGGACATGGTTTGGTTTAAGATCCCGTTTACACGTACACGGACGGTTATTTTGAAAAACTGAGATATTTCCCTTCGTTTGTGCCCTTCGTTTACACGCAAACAGAGAATTCGCCCTTGAAAACGATTCTTTCTAAACTCCGGCTAAAGTGGAGATTTTTGAAAACTCTGTTGGCATGTAAACAAAGGAAAACGGAGGTTTAGGCAGCCGACGTCACAGTATGCGCCAGAACATGCACCTGCGCCAAAAGTGCGACCTGTTTACATTTTCATCTGGCTACTTTTGGGAATCTGATTGGCTAACGTGGGCTTCAGCCTTTCGTTATACTGCCACCTACACCTTTGGCATGCTCTTGAGGGCATATACACGCTTGTTTCTATTAGCGCATGCACTAAGCCACTCGACCGATGCTATAACATGGGAAAAAAGCTTATGGGGGTTTTTTGGCTCGATTTCAAATGCTATTTTTCCGTGCCCAGAACCTGTGAAACCAATCTGATTGTCAGAACTATACCAGTAGTTAATCTAATTAAATGACAGTGGGACTTTTTTGTAATTCATAAACCTAAGCAAGTACTGTGGTGGTGCCATGACATGCCACGGTTCAGTACTAAAGCCATAGACAGCGGATAGGCTTGGTTTTTTGCGGTTGCAAAGTTATTTATTAGTATTCCTGCATTTAATAAAGATTTAAACAATAGCACTACTTTTACTTACTCGGTCTTGTTTATTGGTGTTCCAACAAAAATCATAATGAACAAACAAATTAATTTCTTTCAACCCTTTACTTAAAAAATTAAATACCTTTAAATACCGGGATACCGTCAAACATTTGAAAAATATTGGGGTATTCAATTTAAGCCATACCTCCCAGCCCTACTTATCCTCTCTCTAGTAGTTCATAGTCGCGTGCCAGACTGAGTTCATGATGTCCTTCTGACCCAGACACAGGTGTCTATGCATGGTGCCCGACGGCTATACAACACCTCTACCAGGCTTTGTACCTGAGAGTCTCTCAAAGGTTCAAAGGTCAACGCTGACTCAGCTGTGTGACTCATTTGATGGACAGGTGCTTAATCCCAACATCGTGTCTATCGCCTTCCTGTTTAGAACTTTAGGATCATACCAGGTCTTCTATCTGAGATTTTCCTCTCCAAAAGTGTAGTTAATGGACTCTCGCTCGGTCCTTCTCTGTCCTTATCTCTGTGTTGACTGCTGAACAGATGGTGAGGGCAAGGATGACCGCCAGACGGAAGAAGACTAGAGAGCGAGAGAACGTCAAGGCAAGAAGAGAGAAACCAAAATTCAGTGAGCTAGAGAGAGAGAAAGAGAGAGAGAGAGCAGATGTACAGCGCAAACGACCTTGTAGACGTTACAGCTCTCACCAGACGGACTGGTCTGCCCTCAACCTGTCGACAAACCCTTCATAGACACCAACACACACACACACACACAAACGCACACGAACGCACACACAGACACACGCCGCACAGCATGCCACACAGCCATATTTCATTGGCAGGCTCATACCTCAAACGAACAACCCTAGGCACCTATAATGCTCATTAGCACTAGGATTAAGACATGCTTATTTATATATTTATGTATAAAACACTGTGTGCGTCAACATGGGCTTATTTATCCATTTAGCCTTCACATCCAGTTCATGTGACTGACAGACTGAAGTGGGGGAGTTCCAAACCAGCAGAGATCTATGTTTGAACATTTCCTGCCAAACATCTGTAACAGCGAGAAGCCTCCTGTTGGCTGGTCTAACTGAGAGGTAGTGTTATTAAAGTAGTCCGTTTGGCATAGTTGGCTAAGTCGCTGCATTGCAGGACAGTTTACTGTACGTCATGATAGTCAGTGGTTCGAGCCTGTCTATGTCTTCTCCGACTTTGCCTGGACCTCCAGCACAAGGCAGCACAAATTGGTATAATCATCCCTGGGATTTGCAATAGATAAGTAAGCATCAACACATGACAGACCTCAGCGGGCGAGAAGCCATGCTTATAAAACAGTTGCCAACATTTTATTTGTGAAAACATTTTTTCAATAAGTATTTTTAGCAAAACAAAATGTCGCCAGGCATGCAGCTATTGTCTAACATTAATGTATCCCCACCACTCTTATTGTTGCCATGTTAGTACGCCACATAAAACAAGTAGTTCCTATTAAGCTAATCATTTACATTGTTAGGAAAAGGTCTGAAGACTTTTGAAACTTTTTTCAATCTAAAAAAAAATGGCACACATTTACAAGTCTATTTTAAGTTATATCATTTATGATTTCTAGCTTTTAAGTTGATGCAGTCTCAACCCTATCAACATCAGACAGGCTTAAACGCAGTCAGTATGGGCAACATCTGCTCATGTTCATTTACCTGGACTATCTATGCCGAAGAATATCAAACTGTCCCGTATTATACATTTGTCTCGCGTGTAACTTCTACTAGTGCATTTGTTATTACCATCTAAAATGCCTGTTGCATTGTTGCACACATAAAATGATTGTGAGATTGTATGACTTCTACAAAAACAATGCAGGAGGAAAAACCTACCTAGCTATAGTAGCTAGTAGACGTTAAAGGATCTAAGTGATTGATTATTTCTCAGGTCTGTGTTGCAAGCTCACATCATTACACAACATTCCTGCAATTTGCTGTCTTAACGTAGCAGTTCTCAATACCAACACCATGGAGCACAGGCTATAGGTACACACATTAAACGAGGGATCAATGGTAAAAGTCTCACGGAAACAAGTGATACATTTTTATTTCATGTGACTTTGTCGGAAAATGAAATTGTTAGTGGTATAAAATAGCGATTTCTTTTTACTTTATCCATGCCCTCAAAACTAGCGTTATAAGGTAAGTATCAGTTTGCACTAAAACTGGGCACATTCGATTAGCATGAAAACATATCCCAAAGAACGTAGAACGGTCGACTCGGTACCCATGTGTTATTAATGCTGCGTTCGATTATCCCAAAGATCCGACTCGGAACTCGGATATGACGTCACTTACACACGTCAAGCGTTCTATTATGTTTTGCACGTCCGAGTCGGAGAAAAACATGGATGCCACCTAGAAAGCTGTTGTTGCGGTAGCACTGACCAAGTACCAGGCGCTCCAAAAGCACTACATTACATTTTTTTATTATGATTATGACTATTACCCCACCATATCAAAACGCAGCCATTTGAACTTCTAAAATGTTCACTTTATTTC
>JACXGM010009194.1:0-27886 GCA_016801145.1 Umbra pygmaea
CGTATGCTTATGTGTAGTGTTCACCCTAGACCGTATGCTTATGTGTAGTGTTCACCCTAAACCGTATGCTTATGTGTAGTGTTCACCCTAGGCCGTATGCTTATGTGTAGTGTTCACCCTAGACCATTTGCTTATGTGTACTGTTCACCCTAGACCGTATGCTTATGTGTAGTGTTCACCCTAGGCCTTATGCTTATGTGTAGTGTTCACCCTAGACCGTATGCTTATGTGTAGTGTTCACCCTAGGCCGTATGCTTATGTGTAGTGTTCACCCTAGACCGTATGCTTATGTGTAGTGTTGACCCTAGACCGTATGCTTATGTGGGGCTAGCGCCTCTCTCACAATGCAATGTCTATTGGACGTTGGAAAGTATTAATATGCATGCTGAGAGTGTCAGTGCATTCAAAGTAGATCACACACATTTAAGCCCAAGTGGGGAATGATGTAAATTGTACAATTGCACTCCTCACACACACACACACACACACACACACACACACACACACACACACACACACGCTCATTCTCTCTCGTAAAAACACACACACACTAAAAGTGAGTTTATCTCATGTTAAAGTGAGTTAACAATGAACAATAAAACAACAAGCTTTTCAAGACATAGTAGCTTTATCTGTTGTCGGGTCTTAAAGCCCGAAACAAGGAAAATATAATATCTTATATCACATTTGTATAAACTAATACACACATAAAAGTAGAAAGTAGTCAGAAACGTCATCCAATGTCCGAGTCTAATTTCATGAATGCTCGATTCCGAATCCAATGCTGCTTTCCAGACACAATGTTTTGCCCGATTTTAGCACAATTTTAAGTCACGACTTACAGTACGACTTGGTAGTGTTCCAGGCAAAAGTCACGACAACAATAGCTGGCCTATGCCTAACGACATTAACGATACTAGCAATTTCAATTCTGCAACCTATTTTGGGCTTCATTTGATGAACGTAACCTTGACTAGTACAAAATCATATGTGTGTTATTTTGATTACAATGTCCAGAATTACTTTACGTTGCCTATTTATGTCTATTTATTTCTATTTCACACCATTAAACACCAGTGTCTGTAGAGTATTAACAGTATACAGTACACTGTTTATGTGTGTGTGATGTCAAACTGTAACTGGGAGTACAACAATCTGGTACGAGTTAACGAGTAGTAAGGTACGGGTTTGACTGCCATTCCAGGGCACTTTCACGAGTAGAAGGTTGTGAAAACACAAGTTACGGGTTGCCTGGAACTCACCACCAAGTCCAAGTCATCAGTGCGCAAGTCCAAGTCAAGAGTGGCTCCAGGTGGCTGCACACAGGCAGTGAAGCGGTCCGGAGGCATAGAGGGCCCTGGCCAAGAAGGAACTTGTCGAAATTAGTGTTTGTATTAGATGCCTTACTCACAGATTTTTTTACTTCCTGTTTCCTTTCGTTTTTTGGGGGGGTTTGTAATTGTGTGGTTTAAATTTGCATTGGTTCAGAAGTACAAGCCTTGTATGTAGAAGGGTAATTCAGGGTGTTGGGAGTGTATAGTGTTGATTAAAGCCTTATATACATAGATGTATGAATTATGTTAAGTCTCTCACTCTCTCAACACATATCTAAAGAATCTTGCCCCTCTTCCTCACCCTGCCACATGTACTCGGCAGGTCTTAATCAATCATGGGAACAGCAAGTTATGCATTGTGAGCTAAAGGTGCTGTCACAGTGTGTAGTGGTGTGCAAGGAGAGAGACCGAGCAGGAATGGAAGATGTCTTGTATTTATTTCTCAAAGCATCCAGTTACCAGCCAGTATATTGCAGGTGAACAAGTACAGTGAGTGCACAAACAATAACATGTACTTTCTATGCTCTTACAGTGGCATAGGACACTGGAAACAAATAATCTAAGTATACGTAGAGCATACGCAATTAGCTCGAGCAATACCACACTCTTTTCACAATTTACATACAGTAGCTCCTGGATAGACTTTTAAAGTACTGTAAGATATCTACACATTGACAATATCATAATGACCGACACCTCTCTCTAGTTAGGCAGCACTTTTATACAGGAAGCTTAACTACCTAATAGAACACGGCTATACATAATCATTAGTCAAACAGATCTACAAGACACCAGCCTCACCTAACCTAAACTCTATCGTAGCAACAACCCAAACTAGAGAGAGGTGTCACAAACACTGAAAGGGATATTTCACTTATATAATGGAAAACCACATGCCATGGACTGAAATATAAACATAAAATTACTAATACATACAAATGAGTCCAGTTCATGTATGCCAGCCCACACTGTGTCAATTAATATATATTTTTTTGCAATTTTGAGAACACTCACAAGTATAATTAAAAATTCCTAATGTACACAAAGAAACATTTGGAAACACGCAATCATCACAGTATAACACCAAGTCAATTACAGCATAAGCAATTGCACCTGTTTTGGTGCAAATGAAAGTGACAACAGGGGAACTGGAGAGGCAACAGCAAGACAACCCCCCCAAAAGGGAATGATTTTGCAGGTGGTGGCCACAGACAATTGTTCTCTCCTTATCCTTCCTGACTGATTCTTCTTCAGTTTTGCATTTTGCTAGTGTCCTTGTCACTTCTAGTAGCATGAGGCGGTACCTGCAGCCCATTCAGGATGCACAGGTAGTCCAGCTCCTCCAGGTTTGCACATCCATACAGTATGTGCTGTCACAAGATGTTTTGCTGTGTTCCCAGGAGACAAGTTGTAACATGAGAAGACCTGGACAGCAGCATGACCGGTACCTGCTCCTTTGTGTGAGGAGAAATAGAAGAAGCACCTCCAGAGTCCTACAAAATTACCTCCTGCAGGCTACTGTTGTTTTTGTTGTTTGTTTCTTCCCCTCTCCCAATTCCCACTGACCCTGCTTTGTCGGCAGCTCCACACCTCCTTGGACAGATGCGGGATGGCGAGGGGCGCACACATGGTTCATCCAACCAGATGTTGCCAAGACGCCAATTGTTTTCACACTGCTCATCCAACATAGAATTATTTAGTCAGATCACGTACGGGATGATTATACTCACTAACTATACTTCCGTGATTGAATTAACAGGCGCCTGATCTGCACACAAGGAGTCGCTGGAGAGCGATGCAGCAAGGCACACTGAAAAAAGTCATCATTGGATTAACCTAAAAAAACTACGCCAACTGGTTACAAGCTACAGAATAAGGTTGTCTCAACTCAAAATGACCTGACGAAGATCCTTGCAGGATCGAAACGTTGTCTGTCTGTGCGTTCTTATTAAAATTACACAGGAGCATTTCTGAGTTGTGGACATTTATTCTCTTTAACTCAAAATACCACATGGATCGATAATAATTCTTTTTTTTGTTGAGACAACCTAATTCTGAAGCTTGTATCCAGTTGATGTATTTTTTTTAGGTTAATCCAATTAATCACTTTTTTCAGTGTAGATAATCGACTTATCTATCCTAAATCCCAAGCGGCGCTATGCCAATTTGCACTGACTCTTGCTGGAGGTCCAGGAAAAGTCTTGGAACCCATAGTCAGGCTAGAACCACTGAGGTGTGCATGTTTCTGACCAAGCTGTCATAGACTCAATGAGGGTGGCATGAGGGCCAACATTCTCTAGTGGGATCTGTGCTCAGAGCCCAGCACCGTGCAGCTTGATTAACATTCGCCAGAGAACACCAGAATTGGCAGGTCCACCATTGGTCCCCCATTCTCTTCACAGATGAGAGCAGGTTCACACTGAGCACATGTGACAGACGTGAACAAGGCTGGAGACGCCGTGGTGAACACTATGCTGCCTGCAACCTCATCTAGCATGACCGGTTTGGTAGTGGGTCAGGGATGTTCTGGGGAGGCATATCCTTGGAGGGTCACACAGACTAGTGTTAGATAACGGTACTTAGATAAGTGCTAGATAACGGTACCTTGATAGCTGTGAGTTACCGTCAGGGGCGTCATGCACCTATATTTTTGGGCACAATGTGCAGTCATGGCCGCGGGAACTAGGGGTGCTGAGGGTGCTGGAGCACCCCCCGCTGACAGCACGTGAATTTAAAATGATATTACTTCAAATAAAGTTTAGTTTTCAGACGGTTTTTAATTTTCCACCTTTATTCATAAAATTGTTCAGAATATAATTTTGTCTATAATAGAATATGAATATATTTAGAATATCAGATTTCTTTTCAAATCCATCAGAATTAAAAAAATCGAATCCAAAAATGAATCGGAGTCTGATAGCAGAAGGACTGTTGATAATGGTCTAACTCCCAGCACCTCATCGAGCTGTTTTACGGGATCAGACAATGAGCTGGATGTTGTTGATGACGCTAGCAGCAGGACTATCGGTAAGACTCTCTGTGTGCCCCCCCGCAAATATTGAGCTCCCCCCCAGGGTCCAACGTTAACTTTTTAATCACTGGCCCAGACTGAATTATTACTGGCCCATATTAAATTTGGTAAAAATAAATAAAAATCTGTGTTTCTTTACATAAACGCAGGGTTAATTTTCTGTGTGTGTGAGACCAAAAACAACATCCATTAATGTATTTTCCCCGCTTCACCACCTAGTAGTTGAGACACATGTACAGAGGTTAATTTTGTGCATCTCAAACTAAGTGCGGCTGAGTTCACACGTTTTGTGAAGTTCCTGAATAAGAACAAAACTACCAATAACGGGAGTTCATTAGTAACCAGTGATCTATGATATGAATAGAAATAATAGAGAAATATTAATTTGGCCTAACTAGTTGGTTATAAACGCCCATTACCTGGTTATTTATGTTTTATTTAGGAACTTCCCAAAATGGGTAACCCCAGACGCAATTAGTTGGTAAAGCACAACAATTACCTACTAGTCTACATGTGTCGTAGGATTGGGTAATTTGAACAAAATATAGGCAATTGTCAGGATAATTTCACATCTTTTTTCTTTGTAATTTTTCCAGATTTTCTTCCCTTCCCAATTCACTCTCTAATTCTGCCTTCTCGGTAGCTCCGCAACTCCTTCTACAGATCTGTGGAATGATGAGGGGTGCGCTGCGCACATGGTTCACCCACCACGTCGCCCCAGCCGCCGATTATTTACGCACTGTTCACCCAACATGGAGGATCCTGCACAGGATGATTATGTTCACCGACTATACTTCTGCAATTGAATTTACAGTTGCCTTTAAAATATGTAGAATAATATATACTTGTATCACAATAATTTAAACAACCTTTTCATGGAATTCAAAGGATTTAGAAGTAATATAATAACTGTGTTTAAGATAATTTTATACATACATTTTCATTTAATAATAGTAATTTTTCGTAATCAACGACAACGATAGGGATGATTTCTAACAAGAAAGCCTCTGATTTGCTGCTCCATTAAGGTTTGAAAAGACGCAGTCAAATCTGATATGTTTATTTGCCCTTTTTTAATTCCTAAAACTATCGGAAGGAAAGTATTAAAAGCGGTTTTACCGAAATCACCTATATTTGACCAATGTCCACAGTATAATAACTGAATAACGGTGTTGGTGCTCAATACATTTATTTTCGACCCACATAAACAGTTTTTTAGATTAAATGATCAAATTCTTTTTAGTCCTGCGCTAATGTAAACAACATTTTAATTGGTTAAAACAGAAAAGCATTAAAATATTATTGGTCAAAAAGACGACACCGGTATTGCCAAACACAGAGGAGGGAGAGAGAACCACATATGACAAACATAGATTTTATTTTGAGATAAGCAAAAATTAAAGCAGAGGAGGGTCAAATATGACGAGCAAACCTTTTAATACGAGACTTAAATGGTAAAATTGAGCCCTGGCCCGACGTTAGTCCTTACCATCGTGCAGAACCCTGCCCCCCCTTAGCACCCCTCTGATAAAAGATGTTCCCGCGGCTATGTGTGCAGTAGAGATCCGCGGTTGGTGGTTATATCAACCGCAGATCGGGCGGATGACGTGAAGAAAAATAATATTTTAATTAAATATGAAAATATATACATTGTTAAATATTGTTACCTACATCCGAAAAAAATCGACCGCAATTTGAAATAGTCAAGTTCGATAATGGTAACAAAAAGTTTAAATCAAGCAGCCTATGGTAGCCTACCAGCATTTTTTCCTCTCCAGTGTGGATTAAGAAAGTAGAATAGGCCTACAGTGCAAGTTCACCGATGATTAATCTTCCATGTCGTTTCTCGTTCTATACTAAGAACACAAGGGCTAAACTTCTACAAGCTCAATAACACCCACAGCCAAAAAGCAGGTAAGAAAAATAGTCGGAACACTTTGCTCATTAATTAGATGTGTGTCACGGTCAGTACAGGAGGCAGGTGCAGAGAGCAGAGTAAAATCTAATAAGATACACGAAAGCACTAGAAGAAACCAGAGAGATACGAATGTGCTGAACAAAAGGTTTACTGGTCGTAACATGAAACAATACAAGAAATTGTGGTACAAACAAGCGGGGCTTATATACATAGTTAATCACACCAATAGAATGCACCTGTCGATAACTAGGCGGACACTGAGCATAGAGAAGGTTAGAGCTCCGAAACAATGAACAGGGAGTTAGGCTCTCTAATACAAACAGAAGACTGGCTTGCCAACCAGAAGGCACCCGCTGACTTAACGAAAATAACAGAGAAAAACAACCTGTCCTAACCACAGAGGAAATAAAATACCAAATGTCTAATACTCAGGAGATCTAGGCCTGACAGTAGCCCCCTCCTGAGAGGCGGCTCCAGAAGCCGCAGAGGACCGCAAGCGAGGGCGACCCCGAGGACGAGGACCAGGACGAGACGGATGGTGGGCCTGGAACTCCAGGACCAAGGTGGGATCCAGTATGTCGCGGCCGGGAACCCAACTCCACTCCTTGGGACCGTAACCCTCCCAGTCCACCAGGTACTGCAATCGCCCTCCTCTGCGCCTGGAATCCAGAAGGCTGCGGACCGCATACGCCTCCTCCCCGTCCACCAGCAGGGGAGGGGGGGGAACCCCGCCCCGGTCATCCGCGTCAAGGGGACCCCCGACGGCCGGTCTGAGGAGGGAAACATGGAAGGAAGGTGAGCATTTCATATGTGCAGGCAACTGAAGAGTGTACGTAACGTCGTTAAGCCTGCGAAGGATCGGAAAGGGTCCAATGAACCGTGGAGAGAGCTTGCGACACTGGGACTGTAACGGCATGTCCCGTGTGGACACCCAGACTCTGTCACCTGGTTGTAGCAGTGGCGCCTCCCTCCGGTGTCTGTCGGCCTGGTCCTTGTACCGCCTCACAGCCCGCTGTAGGCGCGTGTGTGCAGCCGCCCATATCCTCTCCACTCTGCAAAACCAGTCGTCAACCGCGAGTATCTGGGACGTGCTGGGGTGCCATGGAGCCAGAGCCGGTTGGTAGCCTAGGACGCAATGAAAAGGAGTCAGGTCAGTAGCAGAATGATGAAGAGAGTTTTGTGCGTACTCCGCCCAAGGTAGTACGTCTGCCCAGTCCCCTTGTCGGTCACTACAATATGCCCGTAAAAACCTCCCAATCTCCTAATTGACTCCTACTTGCCCGTTGGACTGAGGCCTGTACCCCGAAGTCAAACTGACGGAAACACCCAAGCGTTCCATAAAGCACCTCCAAACCTGGGATGTGAACTGGGGTCCGCGGTCGGTGACGATGTACTCCGGTATGCCATAATTCCTGAATACATGATTGAACAGAGCCTCGGCAGTGGTAAGGGCGTTGGGCAATCCTGGAAGGGGAATCAACTTACAGGCTTTAGAAAAACGGTCTACCACCACAAGGATGGCGGTGTTACCCTTGGAGATGGGAAGGTCAGTGATGAAGTCAGCCGACACGTGAGACCAAGGCCGTTGTGGTGTAGGGAGTGGGTGTAACTTACCCAAGGGCATTTGCCGTGATTGAGTACTCTGTGCGCATACAGCACAGGATGAGACATACCTCCGAACGTCCACCGCCATGTCGGGCCACCAGTACTTCTCCCTGAGGAGACCCAGCGTGGGGTTGACCCCAGGATGTCCTGTGGCAAGGGAAGTGTGAGCCCATACCAGGATACGGTCCCTGAAATCGGAAGGAACAAACAACAAGGTTGGAGGGCACTATAGGGGTGCAGGTTCGCTTACCAGGGCTCTCCTGATCTCAGCATCCACCTCCCATAGTACGGGTGCCACAATGCGCTCGGAGGGGATAACGGTGGTCTCTGCCGCGCTCATTCCCTCGACGTCATGCATGCGCGACAGCGCATCCGCTTTTCCATTCTTGGATCCCGGTCGATAGGAGAGGGTGTAGTCGAACCTCGTAAGAAACATAGCCCACCTGGCCTGCCTGGAGTTGAGCCTTCTAGCCATCCTCAGATACTGTAGGTTTCAATGATCAGTCCAGACAATGAACAGATGCCTTGCCCCCTCGAGCCAGTGTCTCCAGGTCTTCAGAGCCTCCACCACAGCCAGCAGCTCTCGGTCCCCCACGTCGTAGTTACGTTCGGCCGGCAGAAGATTCTTGGAGAAGAAAGCACAGGGATAGAGTTTAGGAGGCGTACCTTGTCTCTGCGAGAGGACTGCTCCTAGACCCACTTCGGACGCATCCACCTCCACCACGAAAGGCAGGTTCGGATCCGGGTGGCGAAGAATGGGGGCCGAGGTGAAACGTTCCTTCAGACCCAAAAAGGCCCGCTCGGCCTCCGCTGTCCATCTGAGACGGTGGGTCCTTCCCTTGAGCAAGGCAGTGAGAGGTGCGGCTACAGTGCTGAATGAGCGAATGAATCGCCGGTAAAAATTAGCGAACCCCAAAAAGCCCTGGAGATGTTTAATGGTAGTGGGGACGGGCCAGGACTTGACGGCAGATACCTTATCCATCTCCATCTCTATGCCCACATCCGTAATGCGATAACCCAGAAAGGAGACACATGATTGGTGAAAAACACATTTCTCAGCTTTGGCATATATCCTGTGGGTAAGTAACCTGGTAAGCACCTCCCGGACGTGCGCAACGTGTTCCTTATAGCTGGGTGAGTAAATGAGAATGTCGTCTATGTAGACCATAACCGAAATGCCAAGCATGTCTCTGAAGATATCGTTAACAAATGCCTGAAATACTGAAGGGGCATTAGTTAAGCCATAAGGCATTACCAGGTACTCATAGTGGCCAGATGTTGTGCTGAAGGCGGTCTTCCACTCGTCCCCCTGCTTGATTCGTACCAGGTTGTAAGCACTGCGGAGATCGAGCTTAGTGAACCATTTAGCACCATGTATACGTTCCACAGCAGTATGAATGATAGGCAGGGGATACTTATACTTGATGGTCACGTCGTTGAGAGCCCGGTAGTCTATACATGGTCGAAGGCCTCCATCCTTTTTCTTGACAAGGAAAAAACTAGATGAAACAGGAGAAGTCGACCTGCGAATGTGCCCATGAGCAAGAGCCTCCTGAATGTAGTTCTCCATAGCCGCTGTCTCTGTATAGGAAAGAGGGTATACGTGACTTTTGGGTAGGGTGGCAGCTTGATAAAATGTAATCCCACAATCCACGTCCCTGTGAGGAGGGAGACAAGTGGCCTTGGTGTTAGAAAAAACCTCCTCTAGATCCCAGTATTCCGGTGGGACAATGACCCTCAGATCTCTAGGGGAATTGGGGCTTTCGATTGTGGTGTAGTTCACACTAACAGGAAAACATCTCCCTGTGCAATCCGGAGACCATCTCTCCACCCTTCTACGTCTCCAGGATATGACAGGGTCGTGCAGAGCCAGCCAGGGCATACCCAGTACTACGGGGTGTGTGGGAGAAGCGATAACAAAAAACGGTACCGTAGTTGTATGATGATCCCTCATGCGTAAAGGCATAGGTATAGTCCGGTGCGTAATATCACCCCTCCCAATGGGTCGACCATCCACGGCCCGAACGGGGATAGGAGTCTCCAACCTCTCAAGGGGAACCTCCAACGCGGCTGCCAGGCTCTCATCCATAAAGTTGCCTGCGGCCCCTGAATCAATCAACACTGACAGAGGACTAGAAACAGGGTAGTCGACCAGGTCGGCCTCAATAGTTAACACATCGGGAGATAGGTAAAGACCGTTAATGCTCAGGCTTACCCAGGTAGTCGCGGAGGAGGTTCTCGTGGACTGACGTTGTGAGGTCCTCAGGTTAGGACATGCGGAGAGGACGTGTCCCTGCTCCCCACAATAGAGGCACAACCCCAAACGAAACCTCCTGCGCCTCTCCTCGGGGGTCAAACTGGTAGAACCCATCTCCATGGGTTCCTCTCTAGTGCCTCTGTTGGTCATAGGGTCCTACCGTAGAACAGGTCGCTTTCTGGCCCTCAACAATCCGTCCAGCCTGATGGCCATATGAACGAGCTGGTCTAAGGTGGCCTTGTCATCACGGCAAGCCAACTCAATTTGCACCTCCTCCCGTAAGCCCTGTCTGAACAGGGACAGTAACGCTGGTTCGTTCCAACGAAGCCAGGGTGTGGAATTCTAAGGCGTATTCTGCGGCCGTGCGTGTGCTCTGATGTATGTGCAGCAACCTGTCCCCCCTCTCTCTTTCCTTAGCGGGATGGTCAAACACAGCCCGGAACAACTCCGTGAACGCCCTTTAGTCCCGGGTCTCAGGTCCTCCCCTCTCCCATAGCGCAGTAGCCCACTCCAGGGCCCTCCCGGTAAGCAGGGAGTTGATAGTAGCCACTTGGGATCGCTTGGAGGTATGTTGACCTGCCCCATGTGTGAAATACAGATCACACTGGAGGAGAAACCCTCTGCATTTCTCCGGATGACCGTCGTATCTCTCGGGTAGGGACAGATCGTAGCCAGCTGCGGGATTCCCAGTAGCTGGGAAAGGCACCTGGGCAGGATCCCTAGGGGTAGGTGGAGAACCCGAGGTGTCCAGCCGTCTTAGGGGTTGAAGAACCTCCGTCATGGCTGTCTCTAGATTGGCGAGTTGGTTGTGATGTTGTAGGAGTACTCGGTCTCTTTCGCCGAGAGCGTCGTCAGGCCCAGGCTTCTCTGCTGACTCCATAAGAATGGTCTTGTATTCTGTCACGGTCTGTACAGGAGGCAGATGTAGAGAGCAGAGTAAAATCTAATAAGATACACGAAAGCACTAGAAGAAACCAGAGAGATACGAATGTGCTGAACAAAAGGTTTACTGGTCGTAACATAAAAAAATACAAGACATTGTGGTACAAACAAGCGGGCCTTATATACATAGTTAATCACACCAATAGAATGCACCTGTCGATAACTAGGCGGACACTGAGCATAGAGAAGGTTAGAACTCCGAAACAATGAACAGGGAGTTAGGCTCTCTAATACAGACAGAAGACTGGCTTGCCAACCAGAAGGCACCCGCTGACTTAATGAAAATAACAGGGAAAAACAACCTGTCCTAACCACAGAGGAAATAAAATACCAAATGTCTAATACTCAGGAGATCTAG
The DNA here is from genome assembly GCA_016801145.1 of Umbra pygmaea. Classification (NCBI taxonomy): domain Eukaryota; kingdom Metazoa; phylum Chordata; class Actinopteri; order Esociformes; family Umbridae; genus Umbra; species Umbra pygmaea. The sequence continues at coordinate 11,446 of JACXGM010009194.1, forward strand.
GCCTGACAATGTGCAAGGAAAGCACGCACGTCTTGTGGTTGTTATGGACAATAAAATGCACTGTTGTGCGGTGGACTTTCGGAATGAATAGAGCCGGCGCTTCTTCAATATCGAGGCTTCATACTTTGTTTATTGTATGATTGTTAGGCCTGCTGCTATAAAATTAATTGCACTGTCATGCATTCAAAATTAACAGGATTCTTCAGAACAGGCTCGTCCTGCCTAGTCGTCACCCTTACATGACAGTGCGAGTGCATAGAGTTAATTAGCCTATGTGAATGACTTATTTTTTTCGAGATTTTTTCTTTTTGCAAAAAATGTAAAGTGCAATAGGCATTTATTAGTAGTAGGCTAAATAGCAGCATGTTGAAATTATGTGCGAAATTGCGTTTTTATTACAATGATAATATTGTACAGTAGCCTAGTCAGGTAAGGTCAGGTTTGCCGTTTTATTTAGGCTATTTATTTTCGTCCCTGTGTGCCGATCGGAGGAGTTCACTGCTGATATTCTGAGTCAAGAGCGTTCCATCCTCGCGGCTCACATCAGCAGGGCCTTACATCGCCCAATCAGCGGATTACGGGTGGGTGCGGTTTTGGAAATAGGTCAAAAACTTTGGTGCCGATGGATGGCGGACAGATTATGAGTTTTGTGATGCAGTTGAGGATGAAATAATAGCCCATCCTCCCATCTCTAGTGTGCCCAACACACAGAAACATGTGCCCACAAATACAGATATTAAAAGGACAGTCTACTTGGCTAAAAAATCTGAGGGGGCACGTGCTGGAGCAGTGGGCCCTGGGTTCCGCCTGGTAAAGAACAATGCCCAGCCTCATGTGGCCAGAAGGAGTAGGCAGTTCCTGGATGACGAAGGTATTGATGCCATTGACTGGCCCTCACGTTCCCCAGACCTGAATTCAATTGAGTACCTCTGGAACGTTATGTATTGGTGCATCCAACGCCACCAAGTAGCGCCTCACTGATGCTCACTGATGCCCTGCCCATGTTTGGGAGTAGATCGAAAGATTTTGATAATTAATATCAATCAATCAAATTTATTTTATAAATCCTTTTTACAACAGTAGTTGTCACAAAGTGCTTTTACAGATACCCGGCCCAAAACCATGAGGAGCAAGCAACACAAGTGATGCACAGTGGCTAGGATGCCAGTGACTGACCCCTGAGTTGCGTTGGAGCAAGGATAACCCAGTGGAGAGAGGGGAGGCTACCAGGCAAGCCAGCATGGGTGGTTCATCAACAGTGCCATTGTACATTTTTAGCCCCCTGGGCCAGACTACACTATATCACAGAACTTACTCAAGAGATGATTCTTAAGCATAGACTTCAATGTTGAGACTGAGTCTGCATTACTCATGGGTTGGCAGATCATTCCACAAAATTGGCGATCTAAATGAAAAAAGCCCTTCCACCAGCTGTTTGTTTACAAAGTCTAGGAACAGTTAGGAGGCCGGCATCTTGTGAACTTAACATTCATGAAGGTATGTATGGAAGCACCAAATCAGACAGATAAATAGGGGAAAGTGCTTTTTAGGTTAACAATACAACTTTGAAATCAGCCCTAGCCTTAATGGACAGCCAGAGTTGAGAGACTACAATTGGGGTAATACGTAAAAAGCAGTTCTATTCAGAATTGTGGCGGCCGTGTTAAGCACTAACTGAAGTTTTTTTACGGTTCTGTCTGGGTAGCCAGAAAAGAGAGCATTACAATAATCCAATCTAGTAAGTAAAAAAAGCATGGACTAACCTTTCTGCATCATTCCTTGACAGAAAGTTTAGAATTTTTGCAATGTTCCAGAAATGGAAAAAAGCTGCTCTTAACACATGTTTTACATGTTCATCAAAAGAGAGATGTGGATCCAGTGTAACACCAAGGTCTTTTACATTTTTATTCTGATAAAACTGTACAACCATCAATGTTCATTGCCAGATTTGACAGCAGGTCTCTTTGTTTTTCGGGACCTAAGATGAGTATTTCTGTTTTTTTCAGAGTTTAGAAGTAAATAATTTTCTGTCATCCAGTTGTTTATATCCAAAACACAGGCTTCCAGGGTGTTCAATTTTGGGACTTCTACCTTTTTCACTGAAATGTAGTGAGAGTTGACATTGTGTTTTCCGGATGACATCACAACGATGTAACATATATAGCAAGAACAGTAGCTGTCCCAAAACAGAACCTTGAGGAACACCAAAGCATACCTTAGATTTTTTGGAGGACAGACCATCCACAGATTCAAATTGATATCTTTCCAATAGATAGGATCTGAACCATGCCAGAACAGAATATGCCTTTGATGAGACATAATTTTAAGATGAAAACAAAAACAGGATGGGTGAAATACAGGCCTGGCAGAGCATCCCACACTGAAGTATTATATATTGACATATATTGCGAAAACATATATTTTTTATATGTACCTATATATGTTTTAAACATATAGAAATGCGTATATGTATTATAGGGCCATATATTTTGTACATATATTTATATATTTAATTTTGGCCGTTTTCCAATATGTTTTAATATGTCTAAAATATATGTAAATATATTGACATATATGACAAAATTAGAAGTAGTAATTTGCAATTAACATATACATCTGCATTTGTATTGTTTCCTGTCATGTGTTTATTCTATTATCCAGTCATTTCTTTGAAATACTTTTGCAGAGGAATAGCATTCATATTGTTTTCATAATATGTCCCTTTTGAAATGTAAACTAGGACAAAATGGATCATTATACTGAAACTGAAAAACATGCTATTTGTTGCTTGACAATGACTAAAGTCAAAACCTTGATGTATTTAGTAAACTTTCCAGTAGATTGTGACAAAATGGCAGTTGTACGTATGATACTTTGAATAAAGGTCCTTATTAAATGAAGATGACATACCCAGTTGTTTCTTTGCTTACAATGCATTTTATGAAAATTATACTAATAAATGTTGTTCAATTTACAGATTTTTACTCTTGTTTGTAAAAGATAATAATTTTCTTTTTCACAGTAGTTAATGTAATGCAATATGGCCTAAACTGGTGGTTATTTTTGGTTTGTTCCATTGACAAAAATATTTATAAACGCACAATAACAAGGAGATTCTGATAAATATAATGTCTTGAAGGTTTATTCCATGATGTGTTGATGAGAAATGCTTAAAATACTGCATATTCATATATTTAATTATCTTAAAATATAATATTACATGTTACAAAATGTAATATGCAATCCATTACGATATTGTGAGAAGCGCAAATTATATATTTCATAAATATATTCAGGACACATATGTACATATATGTTGAGGAATCCTATACATATATGTACATATATTATTTGCATGACTTTTCCATGTAATATCACCAAAGAATATATCCAGCATCTGGTTGTGTCAATGGGTCACAGATACTCAGTGCTTTTTAGGAGCTAACAACAGATTGTTGGAATAGGCAACATATTTTGTTGATACACTATAGATATTGTCTGGGTCCAGCCCCTGAATCAATAGTCATGCCCACATTTTGAAATTTTGTTCAAGCGACTCAGGGTCTGACTTTGCTTCCTTTGATTAACCCTACTTATTGTCTCACCGAGCGAGCCAATAAACATCATTTACATGACTTAGTTGGTCGGACAATGGTGAGATGGAAGTAAAACTGTATCAGAAAGCCCATAACAACAGCAATGCTAGTGACTCACTAAAAGCTCTTTAACTACAACCATCATGGAAAATGGCTTCTATGGAAGTAAATTCAGACTGAATGATGGAATGTAATGGAAAGTAAGGCTACAAAAATCATTAAATAATGCTAAATTTTCACCAGAGGCATATATTCCTTTTGCACTACATTGTTTTACATATTTGTTGCACATGTGCTTTGCAAGGCTGTGGAATGTGTGACAGAGTGATGATTGCTAATAGAAAATCTGCGCTAGTATTGGATAATCTACCTGGGCTGTGCACAATGACATAATAAGATGGAAAGTGAAAGCTGTGCCAGCAATTCATTAATTCTTTTTGAAATATGGAACTTGAAATATTGAGCTTGTTTGTGTTTTTTTTCCATCCTGTTGTAATTCATATATTATATATGACAGCAACATAGCGCCCTGCATTCCACTGCTGGTTTGCTTCTCAAGCTAAGCAGGGTTGGGCGTGGTTAGTCCCTGGATAAGACAATATTATGAAGCTGCAGACTAGGAGCATGCAGCTACAGTCTCGCACCCAGAGTCCCGCATTCTCAGACCCCTTGTTTTTCGATTTCAGGACAGCCCCTGGGGTTCCTCCCGTACGGCGCTCTTCCTCACCTGAATTCTAGGGCAGGTCTGCGTTATGTGACGGCTTAATGACATTCAGCAGTGTTAGGCGCGCTATTTGCGCTGCTTATATAAGTTATTCCAGGTCTTGTTATGTATTTTGTGTTCTGATTATTGCATCCTTAGTTGTGAGGTAACGGAAGAGGGTAGACTGTATATGGGGGGGGTGATACGGCTTTGTCTATGTATCCCTGCTCTATGTCCACTGATTATAAACCCATGTGTGTATCGTTAGGCATGCTCAGCCTCTGTATTTAAGGCACCTGTAAATTACCTTCCGTGTTGGTTAATGTACACGGTGACCTGCACTTGTCTCCGCTTCCTGCAACTCGTCACAACAACAGTTAAATTAATATTGATTCATATTAATACTTACTCTTTATATGAACTAATTTAAGTAGTCTACATAAATTATATAAAGTTAAATAATTACTCCAGCAGTATTTAATTCAATTTATAGTTTTAGGAGAAAAGGTCCGGTAATTTAAAAAAATTATTACATAATTAATTATGACATTCTTTGATATTAACACACTTAATGTATTTAATTGGTCTAATTTTAATCAAATTTCTACAATGGCTTGTCTACACAAAGTCAGGATTAAAGGCTAACAATAGCTATCAAAATATTTTCTGCAAAAGAAGACATTAACGGCTTACATTTTGTTACAAACTATCTTTACAAATATTAAATGGACTATTCATATGTTGGTGTATCGATGAGGCGCTGTCTCGAAAAAACAAGGGGTCTGAGAATGTGGGACTCAGGATGTGGGACTGTAGCTGCAGGCTCCGAGTCTGCAGCTTCATACTACTTGGATGGGAAACCAATGCTGCTGGAATTGGTGTTGCAGGGCCAGTAGGGGGCACTCTTCCCTCTGGTCTAAAGATCATTCCCAATGCCCCAGGGTAGGGACATCTGCCCTGGGTAGGGTGCCATCTTTTGAATGGGACAATAAACAGGTGTCCTGACTCTCTGTGGTCATTAACATGGGACTTATTGTAAGAGTAGGGCTGTTAACCCAGTTATCATGGCCAAATTACCAACCAGGCCTCACTTCAATCATGGCCACCTTATAATCCTCCCCCTTCCTAATTGGCATATATAACTACTTACCTCTCCACCTAATAGCTGATGTGGGGTGTGTTTTGGTGCAAAATGGCTGCCGTGCTTCATCCAAGTGGGTGCTACACATTAGTGGGGGGATGAGGTGGGCGTTCCCCCTCACGGGTGAAGCACTTTGGGTTCCTTGAAAAGCGCTATATAAGTTGAATTAATTATTATTATTATATAGCAAATAAAAATCACCACATGAAGGCAGTGCATCATTTCCAACGTAGATTTTTGGAATTCTCCATTGACAATGAATGACCTCCCGCCTAAAGCAAAAAGGTTGACACATCTGGTAGACATGATGCTCAAGGCTTGATCGGGTATGGTAGGTGGTTAGTATACACAGTTACGTTTTTCTTATGACACAGAACAGAGTACCTAGATACAACCCTTAGCGGATACAGTCCTTGGGCTAATCAGCCCACAATCGTACACAAATATGCACAGGCCATGCTGGTCACTTCACATTTAACGTATATTAGCAAATTTGTAATTGTACTCATGTAAAATATCTCATATTTGATATACTTTAAGTGAATGCACTGTTTAGATGTTGGACAAACATTTTGCTAGACCTGCATCAGCCCCAAAAATCAATGTTATCAATAAAATATTTAAACCTTGAAACGTTGCCGACGACCCTGCCTAGTTGGGATTGTATGCCCTTGTGGGTGGACGCAGATAATGGTGAGTCAGATTCATGATAGATCAATTCAAAGAGACTGCTCAAGGAGTGCAGAGTATACACGGGGGCTGCAAATGCAACAAATGTAATCCCTTTTCCTCCAGGATTTTATTACTCTCCAACGACAAGGACGAAAATTTGTTGTCCTTGATTGTGTTGTTGATTCAATGCTGGCATTATCGATTAGGAGTATTTCTATCATGCATGAGCTCAGATTATTGACAATTCCTGTAGTGGTATTGACAATACCTGTGGGGACCTTACCAAATTAGTTAAATAAAAGTTTGATTTCAAGGCAAGTATTTTTTCCAGGGCACAGTGAGTCATACTTCTGTGTTCAAGTTGTTCAAGGTTTAGGATGGGGGTGAAAACATTGTGGTTGGAGGGCAGTCATCACCGTTGTCTTTGCAATGTAGAGCTGGGAGTCCTTGTGCTTATCGTGTTCGTTCGCAACTAGGAAAGTAGACAGCAATAATAGCTGGCCTGCTATCAGCAACAGCTGCGATGACAAAGGCCTAGCAAACCATGATGTGCCAAAAACATGATATCCATTACTTGGGATGAACCTGTGTCATGGTAGATCAGGTAGCTGGGCAGAGACATACTACTCACCCCTGCAACAGTGTGCAAGTAACACAATATGTAATTGGAGAGGATGGGACCAGAAAGGGAGCAGTGGACATTATAGTAGATGGGCTTATAAATATACTTGTAACATAGCTTCAAATACAATTAGAAACCTTGCACATGCTTTAGCATAAACACACTTTTCTGCCTGGATGTATTGATGCACAATGATGATGGTTTTGCAGTAAGCCTACTAGCTCCATTGCACCAGGCAAGCTCAATCAAGGTTTAGGTATTGAAGATTATTTGAACTCATGTCTGGCATCGAGTGTGTGCTCGTGATGAAATATGGGAGTTTCCGATGCAGAAGGAATGTTGCTCCCGTTGTGGTTGTCATCTCTACAACCTTTGGGATTGTCCTTTGGGAATGGCATTTAGTGACTTAACAGATGGAATTCTCTGGGCCAGTGACCTTTGGGGCCTATTGGTCTCCATGGTTCAAAACTTTCCTATGTTGTGTCTTAATAGGGCAATATGAGTGTACTGAAAGGCAACAACCTGCATACCCTTTCTAAGAATCAATTACAGGATACTTGGAAAGTATTCACAGCGCTTCACTTTTTCCACATTTTGTTATGTTACACCCTTATTCCAAAATGGATTAAAGTAATTATTTCCCTCAAAATTCTACAAACAATACATCATAATGACAATGCGAAAGAAGTGTGTTTAAAATCTTAGCAAATTTATTAAAAATAAAAGAATAAAAAGCACATGTACTGTACATAAATCTTCACAGCCTCTGCTCAATACTTTAAAGTACCTTTGGCAGCAATTACATGTCTTTTTGAGTATGAAGCTACAAGCTTGGGTCACCTATTTTTGGGAAATTTCTCCCATTCCTCTTTGCAGGACCCCTCATGTTCCATCAGGTTGGATGAGGAGCATCGGTGCACAGCCATTTTCAGATTTCTTCAGAGATGTTCAATCTGGTTCAAGTATGGACATTGACTGGGACACGCAAGGAAATTCACAGAGTTTTCCTGTAGCCACTCCTTTGCAGAGGGGGACAAAGTACTGAGTAAAAGTACTTTTCTGAGTAACTCTGAGTTCACAAGTTTTAGGAAGTCCCTACTTAAGACCAAATTGATCAGGGAAAAAGGAAATAACATCTTACCAGTGACCATGATTGATATTACCTTTACTCTTTCTAATTGTTTTATAGGTTACTGTTAAGATATGAACTCCCTTTTACCTGATCAATTTGGTCTTAAGTAAAAACTTGTGAACTCAGAGATACTCAGAAAAGTACTTTTACTCAAGTAAATGTCCACCTCTGCTCCTTTGTTATCTTGGCCATGTGCTTAGGGTTGTTGTCCTGTTGGAAGATGAACCTTTGCCCAGTCTGAGGTCCAGAGCACTCTGGAGCAGGTTTTCAGCAAGTATGTCTCTGTACATTGCTGCATTCATCTTTCCCTCGATCCTGACTAGTCTCCCAGTTCCTGCCATTGAAAAACATGCCCACAGCATGATGCTGCCACCACTATGATTCACTGTAGGGATGGTATTGGCCAGGTGATGAGCGGTGCCTGATTTCCGGCAGACATGAAGTTTGCTGTTCAGGCCATAGAGTTCAGTCTTTGTTTCATCAGACCAGATCATTTTGTTTCTCATAGTCTGGGAGTCCTTCAGGTGCCCTTTGGCATACTCCACTTTTCCATACTACAGGCCTGATTGGTGGAGTACTGTAGAGATGGTTGTTCTTCTGGAAGGTTCTCCTCTCTCCACAGTGATACGCTGGAGCTCTGTCAGAGTGACCATCGGGTTCTTGGTCACCTCCCTGACTAAGGCCCTTCTCCCCCGTTCGCTCAGTTTGGCCTGGCAGCCAACTCTAGGAAGAGTCCTAGGGCCTCATTTACAAAACTTTGCGGTGGATTTGCATCAGAAGTTGCGCACGGACAAAACATAGGATGTGCATACGCACAGAAATATTCAGATTTATTAAACCGTGCACAGTTATCCCTTTATATATCAACTCTAAATGTGGCACAGTTTTTGTGGCTTCATATCACGCCCATAGTTGGCCATAAATAGTCAGTAAAACACCCCCAAATAAATATTAATTGATTGAGAAATCATGACAAACACAGATAGGAACAACAAAAAAGAAACTTCACTCAATGTGAAGTAGAAATTACAGGGCTCTCAAGTGTCACGCATTGAGCGTGACAGTCACTCATTTCACTCTTTTGTCACGCACTCCCGCCACACATTGTATTTCTCATGCCGACATGTTTTTGTATAATATATTTAATATGCCGCTCCGCTCTCGCTATGGAACCGGCAGGAATTAAGCGCGTCTCCCCTGTCGAGGCTACCACTTATAAGCCAATCACAAAAAAATGTATGGGCTACACAATAGCCAATCAGAAAATAGCACTATTGTATCTGGGTATATTTAATGCAACAACCAATGAAAAAAATCATATCCTGTAAATGTTCACGTGATTCCCACTGGAAACGACTGGAGCTCCAAGCATCAGTTTGAGCACAGAGTAAGTCATGATCTCCAAATTCACAACTTGTTTGAAACAAACAATGACAACTTGTTTGTATATGAACTCCCTTTACCTGATCAATTTGGTCTTAAGTATGGACTTCCCAAAACTTGTGAACTCAAGAGTTACTCAGAAAAGTACTTTTACTCATGTAAATGTCCACCTCTGCTAGCATATACGAGATGATCGCGCATGATGTTCTAGAGCAGGGGTGGGCAAACTATGGCCCTCGGGCCAGATGCGGCCCACCGGGTCTGGCCTACTTTGATCTGGCCCACAGTCTCTCGACGCTCTTGAGCATCAAGCCCGATTGTATCACAATTATCTCAAGAACCGTATATACTAGGAACTAAAGCTTGGTACCCTTAGAAAGATAAAGATCAGCCGAAAAGAACGAGTGTTGGCTCATCCATGTGGGTTTATCAGAGCCGACAGCTATTGTGCCTCAAAGTCGGTCATGTTTTTTTTATTTTGCCTTTATTACTAAACACATTACAGACAGGAAGTAGGATGTGAAAATGAAGAAATAGCAACTCTGAAATGATGTAGGATATCATCATGCACAATATCAACATGGTACCAATATGGTTGGAAAGAGGGGGTAAAATATTGCCAATGCAAATAATGAGAAGTGGTTTGTCCATGTGGATTAATGACAAGCCGTAGATATCGCATCTCAAATTTGGGTACTTTTCACTGGCTATATTTGGGTAAACTAAAAACATTACAGTCAAACAAGGTTTTACAAAACAAAACATTTATTTTCTGTAGGATACACACATAACTGTGTAGGGGGCGGAGTTAATTTAATGAAATAATGTTTCCTATTTTTCATGCATCGCTATAAAATGCGGCCCTTCATTTGGTTTCAAAAGCTTAATGTGGCCCTCAAGCAAAAATAATTGCCCACCACTGTTCTAGAGGGTCGGGGGTCTTTGAAGGTCGATCACGTGAATTTGATTGTGGGAAGCCAAAATCGTGATCACAATAAAAATTGTATTAATTGTGCAGCCCTACTGTCTTGAACCAATTTCAGAGGCTATCAAAGATCGCAGCCTTGTTTTTAGTGCTTCCAAATTTTAATGCTGATGTCGAGAGGGTATTTTTGATGGTTGGTTTGAACAAAACCTCAACACAAAACAGCTTGTCTCTGGACAGGACATTGTCCTCAATCATGACCCTGAAAATGGCTAGGCTTGAGCCAAACTGTTTTAAATGTGGAAATTCTTCTGCAAGTCTGAGCAATTATTAATAACAACAACCAAAACACTAATAATTATGATTAATGAAACACCCCCATTCCCGCGACCCATCTAACCCGCCTCCCATCTTTGACCCCCTGACGGGGGGATGTCACTCTTGCCTGTCTTCAAAACTTGAGAACCCTGAAATTATCATTGGAGAGGTGGAAAAGTGGAGGAAAATGTTGTTTGGAGGGCACTGTGTGGCCACTACTAATGCCAAAGATGTGTTGGAGTGGCAAAAGGTTGCAGACGTTGTGAATGTACAGCCTCAAAAAGTCGGACTATGGCTGAAATAAAAAAAGGGTTCAGATATAAGAGTCGATGCCAAAAAGCATCTAGCGCTTCATCGCGAAAGTGTGTCTGCCACGGGTGTGGGAACATTGGTTACAATAGTGAGCAACACGTCTGCATCACAAAATATTTGTACATTGATGGAATGAAATTGATCGATTAATGGAAAGCTTTTTTATTCTCATTCGGTGACCTTATGGCAACATGGGTGCAGTCAATAGAACTGATTACTTTTGGGAAACACCTCTGGCATAAACCGGCAAAGGGTTGGCTGAGATATCCCTGACCTGTCAGCCAATTCCCTCTGGAAAGTGCCAATCGCCAGAAATCCTAGTGTTGTACTTGAAGTGGGACTAGCATGGCGTGGTTTCTCAAAGTACTCCTCTGTAAAGCTGGGCCCAAAAGAGCGCAGAGGTCCACCAGGACGGCCCGAGGAAGACGGAACCGGCTCAAAAGCCACTCAACCTTGTTTGCCAGCAAGTGTTCTTGCTGTCTGAAGATGTGAATCCTCCGAATCCTTCCATTTGCCACATCTTCTATCAGCCATTGTGCGTCATTACGCATTGTGATGGCATGTCTTTTAGAACCATCCATTTGATTGTATCTGATAAGCTACAGATGTCGGTATTAATGAAATTGTAAATAGGAAATAGTACTGCACAAATGGAATTTCTTGCACCTTTCAAAATGGTTAAGACATGTCACGATGGAATACATTTAAAAATAAAATTTACTAAAAGCATATAAATGAACACTATCATTCTGTAGTTGATGACGACATTTATACTATGAAAACAACTATCCCCAATGGACAATAAAGATACCGATCTATCTATATAACTATCTGCTCCGCCAGACAGATACTTAACAAGAATCGACAAGAATATCCGTTTTAAACATGATTTTGTTCTGTTTACGTATTATTTATGAGGATGAGTTACATAACATGCCATATAATTACAGAACATATTTGAGTGTTCTTTTTTCCAAATATGTCTCCATTTGTGTAATGAATACTCCAAGGAATGAAAAAACACTGTTTATTATCAACAGGTATATATATCCAAAAAACAGAGGCACTGAGGATAATCCAAGACAGAAGAATTATTAAACAAAGCAGGGGTCAGGCCAGAATATCAATATCAGAGTTATGCAAAGGTACAAAGGGTAATCCAAGTCAGAATAATCAACAAACAACGCAAAGGTCAGACCGGAACAACAATACAAGACTAGAATGCTTAGAATGGAGAAAATCAAATACTCACAATACCTCGCAAAGAGGCAATGGAGTGTGTGTGTCTTATATACAGATGAAGTGAGAGCAGGTGTACTGAATTTGGATGATTGAGTCCGGGTATGGGAAATGTAGTTCTGATCAGTGTTGAATAGGGAAGTGGCAGTTTCCAGGGAAGGGGAACTGGAAACGTTACAATTTGCATTTACGTTACAATCTTGTTTTATTTTGTTTGTTTTTCACTTCAGGCTGTTAATTGTAAGAATGGCTTTGTGAAATCTTCATAATATTAATGAGAGGCAGTATTTTGATTTCGTTTACACAACGGTCTGCAGTTTCCAACAGTTCCACATGTTTCATACATCTGCCGATGGTGTCGCCATTTTTAATATTACCTGTTTTTGTGCGTACCGCCTAAGTCACAGTTTCCTTGAAGGACCGCACATTTTCCCATGAAGTTTGCTTTTTATAAATCCCAATTCTTGTATAGAGAGCGACGTACGTCTTCTTTTGTGCATTTATAGATGAGGCCCCTGGTGTTTCCAAAGTTCTTCCAGTTCCGGATGATGGAGGCTACTGTGCTCATTGGGAACTTCAATGCTGCAGATATTTTACTTTACCCTTCCCCAGATCTGTGCCTCGATACAATCCTGTCTCGGAGGTCAATAAACAATTCCTTGGACTTCATGGCTTGGTTTGTGCTTCTGACATGCACTGTTAACTGTGGGACCTTATATAAACAGGTGTCTGCCTTTCCAAATCATGTGTAATCAACTGAATTTACCACAGGTGGACTCCAATAAGGTTGCGGAAATATCTCAAGGATGGTCAGTGGAAACAGGATGCACCTGAGGTCAATTGTGTGTGTCATGGCAAAGGCTGTGAATACTCATGCGCTTTTTTGTTTCGTTTCTAATAAATAGATATTAAACACACTTCTTTCACACGGTCATTAAGGTGTATTGTTTGTTGCATTGTGAGGAAAATAATGACTAATCCATTTCGGAATAAGGGTGTAACATTACAAAAAGTGGAAAAAGTTAAGTACTGTAAATACTTTCTGGATGCGCTGTAGCTGTTCTGCATACAAAGCACATCAACTTTAAGCTTTCTCTATCTGCTGATAATTACATTTTTAATAAACAGTCATCAAGCTGATGGAGCGGTACATTCAGTCTTCTCTTTTAACTCTAGTCAGTTACATGTTTTTATTTAGTTTAGTTTATTTTACCAGGCAAGTTGACTGAGAACACTTTCTTATCTGCAGCAATAGCCTGGGGAGAAGGGGGGGGGGATGAACGAGCCAATTGAGAGATAGGGATGATTAGGTTGCCATGATTGTATGAGGGCCAGATTAAAAATATGTCCAAGACACCGGGGTTAACACCAATACTTTTACATATAGTGCCATCGGATCTTTAGTGACCACAGAGAGTCAGGACAATGGTTTGACGTCCCATCCGAAAGACAGCACCCTAAGCAGGGCAGATGTCCCTATTACTGCCCTGGGGCATTGGAAATGATCTTTAGACCAGAGGGAAGAGTGCTCCCTACTGGCCCTCCAACACCACTTCCAGCAGCACTGGTCTCCCATCCAGGGACTAACCAGGTCCAACCCTGCTTAGCATTAGAAGCAAACCAGCAGTGCAGTACAGGGCCCTATGCTGCTGGCATAGAGCTTAGCATAGATATTTCTGATATGTCTAGAAATTACATAATACAGTAAAGAAGAAGGTTGAATAAGAGCACTTTGTTTCCCCACTTCATACCTTGTGATGGATGAAAAATAGTTTGATTTCTCATTCTTCCCTCTATAAACACACTCACACACACTCTCTCACACGCACACTCTCTCGCACGCACGCACGCACGCACGCACGCACACACACACACACACACACACACCTTTTGTTCCCAACCTTGCCACTGTAAAAACAAAGAATGACACAATCCCCACATTGGCTGGATCCAGATTAATTCTACTCAAAATATCTTGCGCAGACAGAATGTGACGCACTTCCAGGACTGAGTTCAGAGCCAACACCAAAAAGTCGGAAAATTGCACAAACATTACAATCACATTTAAAAAACAATTTGGAGCAACACAGCTTGTTAGTAAGGCAATCACTTCTCTAGGGCAAGCAGACATTTATTTTTTACAGGCTTTCTGACCCAACTTCAGAAAGCTGTGTGCTTCAAATGTGTATGAGGAGGAAAAAATAATTGTGTCTGCTTTTCCACACTCATTACCTTAAATTCAACAGGGACAAACTGAAAAAAGACAGAGGTTGTTTTTATTGAAGCCACCAATCTCTTGCTGACAAGCTATGCAATTAAATGAGTCAGAGTCAATTCACAATTACAACATTTTCCATCAAAATAGATCTACCAAAGGGGGAGGAATTACACTCTCCTTCAAGGATAGCCTTCATAGCTCTGTTATTCTATCCAGGTCTGTGCCCAAACAGTTTGAGCTTCTACTTTAAAAAATTCACTCCTCCAAGAATAAGTCTCTCACTGTTGCTGTCTGTTATATTGCAAAGTGATTTCCACCCACTTAACCTCAGGGTTCTTAGTGTTAGGAAATGTAAACTGGAATATGTTTAACACACCAGCAAGTATGAGTACACCATTATCTGTTATCTGTTCAACCAACTAAATTATTGGTATCCGTACTCAGAATGGGCGTAGCCTTAACTGGAAGTGGGCATGGCCTAAACCAGAGGTTTTTCATTTAAGCCTGAAATTTATATGGGTTGATCAGAAGTTGCTATATTTAGTAAATAATATTTACAGAACAGCCTCAGAATTGAGCTTCAGAGTCAGAGGACAACTGAGAAGCTTCAATGCAAAGCGTGCAAGATTGGGCCAGCACTGATGCTTGTCTGACCAGTATTTCACTGGATCATCTGTAAGGCTGAGGTTCCCATCTGCCAGGTAGGCCTCCACATCACCTGATGGTGCATGTATCCTCACTGCAGTTAATTAGCAGAGTAGCAGATTACTTTTTCTGCAGGAATGAGAAAGCTGAGCTACCACTGGTGACAGGTGTCTCTTCTCTGTTTCTTGCAGGTGCAGCCACAAGACCACAAAGCTTTAACCTATGGACTATGTCCTATTCAGTGTCTCCACATCAAGCCCCGTGTCAACCTGCAGTGCCACAGCCGGTGTAGTCCTGATAGCCCCCACACAGTGTTCGTCTCAGTGCTTGTGATTCTACCCTGTCTAGTTGCTGTACCACCGTTATGGCTGCCGCTCCATAAATAAAACACCCATAATTTATTGCAGATCTAAACAGTGCCTTATACCAGTGGTTCCCAAACCTCTCCTCGGGGACCCCCAGACAGGCCATGTTTTTGTTTTAACCCTGAAAAGGCACACCTGATTCAATTAGTCAAAGTTGTAATGTGTAGTTGACTAATTTAATCAGTTGTGTCATTTCAGGGTGAAAATAAAACCTGGCCTGTCTGGGGTTCCCCGAGGAGAGGTTTGGGAACCACTGCCTTATACACAGGCAACAGTGTTTGCCTGGCACCTCCCAATCAAAACCTGCCACTGCCCTAACACCTTCATACACTTCACCTCAACATACTCCACATGCTTCCTTCTTGTAAGCCTCACATCAAACCACAACCCCAAATACTTAAACTCTGACGCCCTTCTCAAATCCTGACCATACATATGCAGCCTAACATCCCCCAACTTCCACCTAGAATACACCATGCAACAAGATTTAGCCACTGACATCCTAAAACCCCATGTCTTGGTCTCCACCACACCCACAAACACATTTCTTTCACATTGACATTATGGGGTATTGTTTCTTTGAATTTTGAGGGAAATAATAAATGTTATATTTAAGGGTGCAAATTGTGGAAAAAGTGAAGGGCTGTGAATACTTTCAGGATGCACTTTATGTATGCTGAGTGAAAATGTATTGTTTAGTCAGTATTCCAGTTTTTTCCAATTGCTAACACACTAAAATGACATTCATACCACAATTATTTAAACTGACACACAGACAGCAAAACCTCTTCTCAAGTCTCCAAAAGTTTAAACACATTTTCTGCTTAAACACATTTTGCAATTCGAAATGGCACTTTTTAAATGCACTGAACACAGTTCTCTACATAAGACATAACAATCTGACAGCAAGTCACATAATTGCCATTCAAAATGACACTACATGAGCTATTTGGTCAACATATGTGCCACCTGGCCAAACACCTCAATGCATAATTGTTACCACTTCAATCAGGTAAGCACTATAAAAAGACTACATGTGAGCACCTTTTGATTAGGCAAGATGCTGCCTAATTATTTTTTGTGAGCATATTTTTGTACAGTCCAATGTAAATATATGTTGCACTGACTTGTTTGGTGAAAAATAAAATTGTGTGTGTATGTGTGTGTGTG
>JACXGM010009195.1:0-27884 GCA_016801145.1 Umbra pygmaea
CCCGGGCTGCCTGAACTGCGTGTCCCTGTGCCATTGCCTGCCCCTGTCCCTGTGCCATTGCCTGCCCCTGTCCCTGTGCCATTGCCTGCCCCTGTCCCTGTTCCATTGCCTGCCGCTGTCCCTGTGCCATTGCCTGTCCCTCCTGACCAAGGGCCCCTCTCTGTCCCTCCTGACCCCGGGCCCCTCTCTGTCCCTCCTGACCCCGGGCCGCCCTTTGTCCCTCCTGACCCAGGGCCGCACTCTTTCCCTCCTGACCCCGGGCCCTCTGTTTCCCCACCGGCCTCGGGTTCTCTGTTGCCCCCCTCGGTGCGGTGGGCTTTTGAGGGGGAGTACTGTAAGGCCCTACCCAGGGAGGGTAGGTGTTTTCTATCATTCAAGGCCTTTTTTTCATATGGACAAATTCCTAAGTTTGGTTATTCCTATGTTGTGTTTCATTTTGGTTATACCTTGTGTTCATATTCAGTGCCTTGCATTCTGTTTCTGTTCTACATTACTTTTGTATGTTTTATTTTAGGTTTGTGCTTTATACATAAGGGTATGTTATGATTTGGTTCCAGGCTGCTTGGTGGTTTTACTTATAGGGCACGGCCCGTTATATAGACGCTGTAAGGTATGGATTTGTGTGTATGTGTACTGTTACTTCCGGGTCATGGTTCATATTATTTTCTGAGTGTTAGCCATCTCTGTTGTCCTTTATTGTGCACACAGGTGCACTGTATTATTACTGATCACCTGGATATTTAAACTCAGTCCTAGGTTTGCCTGGTTGTCGATTATTTCCCTGTTATGTGTCCACATAATACCTGTGTATTTTAAGCCTTGAGCCTTTTCCTGTTTTTGCAAGGAATAAAACCTCAATGTCCTGCATTTGTTTCCTTATCCTTCCTTTGACGCGTGACATCTACTCACAAAAACGACCTAATTTAGACAAAGGTATATAGCTAAATATTTTTTATTCTGAAGTTAGGCAATGGTAAAAAAACAGTAAAAAAAATTTTGGTTTTGTTTTAATGTGATTGATGCTTCTGAATTTCTGTTAAGTATTTACTATTTGTTACAAATTTTCTCTTGTGAACTTGCACCTTTCATATAAATATATTTTAGGGCTTGGTGTTTTTGGTCCTTAAGAAAAAGTTAATCATGTGAAATGGTTCAAAGCTTAATAGAATCAATTTTCACAAATGCGTGATTCTTCGTTTAGTTTTTTTAAGGGGACAGCAAATTTACACTGTTATACAAGCTGTACACTCACTACTTTACATTGTAGCAAACTGTCATTTCTTCGTGTTGTCACATGAAAAGTTAGAATCAATGAAATATTTACAAAAATGTGAGGGGTGTACTCACTGTTATCAGGTACTGTACATGGAGTGTATTAAATTGTGCAGTAAAATTCATTCCACTGCCCAGTAATCCAGATGGAGCATATCAGATCGATGAAATGACCCCCGGGGGATGCTTTTGGCATTATGACAAGCATCATCACCAGTATGCTTTCTTGAACCTTGAACAGTTAAGATAAGAGTTACAATTATTGCTGCCAAGATTATAAAAGATATAAAAGAAGGGTGATAATAAAGTACATGAATTGCATTGCCCTCTGTAATTAATGGAACAATAAGAAATACACTCACCATTATTAGGTACAACCGTTCAACTGCTTGCTAACGCAAATATCTAATCAGCCACTCACGTAGCAGCAAGTCAATGCATTTAGGCATGTAGACATTGTCAAGACAGTCTTCTAAAGTTTAAACCAAGGATCAGAAGGGGGTACAGATGGCTCAGTGGTTAGGGAGTCAGAAGGTTGTTAGTTTGATGCCAAATTAGTGTTGTGTCCTTGAGCCAGACACTTTATCCTAATCTGCTCCAGGGGATGTCCCTGTATTCACTGTAAGTTTCTCTGGATAAGAGCGTCCGCTAAATGACTAAAATGTAAAATGTAATGGGAATGAACAGTGATTTAAGTGACTTTGAACGTGGCATGGTAGTTGGTGCCAGATGGGCTGGTTTCAGTATTTCAGAAAGTGCTGATCTACTGGGATTTTTTTCACACAACCATCTGTGGGGTTTACAAAGCATTGTCAGAAAAAGAGAAAATATCCACACCGGGTGCTAAGAACAGGAAACCAACTAAGGCTACAATTCGCACAGGCCCGACATAGAAGATTGGAAAAATGTTGTAGGGTCAGAATTTGACTTAAACAACATGAAAGCATGGATCCATCCTGCATTGTATCAACGGTTCAGGCTGCTAGTGGTGTAATGGTGACGGAAATATTTTATTTATCACACTTTGGGCCCCTTCGTACCACTTGATCATTGTGCAATCCACAGCCTACCTGAGTATTGTTGCTAATTTCTAAAATACATATATATATAAATAAATATATATCAGCTGTGCTCGGTGGATCTTAATTGGGGATGCCGAGCTCGCATTACATTCAGGACACTGGAGTGGCTTAAAAACAAAAAGATCAATGTCCTGAGCTGGTACAGTCAGCTCAAGCCAATTAATACTACATGGATTACTCAATTTGACAGACCTTGAGCGACTTTGCAAAGCAGAATGGATAGAAACTGATGTGTCCATACTGTATGTGCAAAGCTGGTAGAGAACTTTACAAGTAGACAAATTGCTATAATTGCTTCCAAATGTGCCTCGACCAAATTTTGACTAAAGGGGTTAAATATTTATGCACAGTTTTGCATTTGCTATTAATTTGGAAAAAATGGGTTTTAAAAAAAGATTACATTTTTCACTTTGACATTCAAACCTTGACAAAATAACATTAGAAAAAGTCAAATGGAGGTAAACACATTAGATATTTAGAGAGATCATATGTTTATACAGCAGTAGGAATATAAGGATATCACATCTATAGAAAAGATAATAAAGGACATGTGGCTGTTGCTGTGAACTCCAAAAGCAGTTGAACAGTGACACATTATTTCACTATTGACTTTGTATTACAACACTTTGTAATTGAAATGATACAATTACTATGGGATTCTATTACAGACAGTCAACATTAACTTGAGGGTAATGTCTTCTATATTGATGTGTAAGTTGTCTGTATAAATTAATATGCATTAATATAAGAAAAAACCTTCATAAAGCCAAACATAATAACCCTGTGTATGTTTTAAAAATTTCAGCTGCTTTAATTTGTTGTCATGGTTTCAATTGCATTGCTTATGCAAATTGAGTTTCCTATTTTAAACTGATTTAAATGGGCTGCCTGTGGCTAAATATAACTTTCTCCACTCTTATCAGTGTATCAATGATCATCTGCTCCTTAACAAACTTGAAATTATTGCTTTTGTACTCCCTACAAAGCAAGCTATTTCAGCCATTAAGCTGAGCTTAACTACTGAGTCACAGAACCAAACCAATGAATGTAATGTTGCTAACATTATCACTTCCTCCACTGTCCAACACACTCATACAATATAACATTTTAAACTACTCTACTTGAGAGCTAGGCATTGTTTTAAGGGCCTGACACCATTTTACATGAGAAGACTTCACAGTGATTCGGTACTTTACAATGATGTATGTGAAGCTAGCTTCTTTAGGGAGCCAGCTGCTTTACTGGATTCCTAGCCTTTCCTAGTTTCACTTTCAGAATAATAGCGCATGATTTAACGTGGTGAAATTCGATTAACAACAAATTAAACATTACACATTTAGAAAATATGCCACTAAACTCTATTAGAATGGTCTGACATATTTAATAATTGTGCATATGGCATACATATTGAACTGTACAGAAAAACTAAAGAATTTGCATCCCTGAAATTTGTAACACGCTCACACCTTTGATACTGCTATCTACTGTCTGCTCTCCCTGACTGTACACCTGACTGCACACTGACCTCACCCGGCTCCTACCTCTGTGACCAAATCTCCTCACTTCCTCCTCTCCCTCACTTCCTCCTCTCCCTCACTTCCTTCTTTTCCTCAGGAGACTGAGTCTCCTGTCCCTCCACCAAAACATAACCTCTGCGCCATACTTCCCACCGTACTTACCATCTGGCTTTTCTTCTTCTGATTTTGGGTGTGGTTTCAGGCAGAGGTTTTCTCTGAATTCTGTATGACTTAGGAAAGCACAGGACAGCCACCTTCATGTCAGGCTCACCTTCAAGTCTTCTTTTGTTAGTCAACAATGGTTCAATTTGTATTGGGAAAAAAACTAGGTCAACAGCTAGAATTGAATGTCCAATACAAATGTTGTACACCAGCTATTTAAATCCATCTATCGATGTCCGTCTGCTTATCTGGGGTCAGGTCACGGGGGCAGTAGCTCCAGCAGGGGACCCCAAAGTTCCTTTTCCCAAGCCACATTAACCACCTCTGACTGGGGGATCCCGAGGCTTTCCCAGGCCAGGTTGGAGATATAATCCCGCCACCTTGTGCTGGGTCTTCCCTGAGGCCTCCTCCCAGCTGGACGTGCCTGGAACACCTCCCTAGGGAGGCACCCAGGGGGCATCCTTACCAGATGCCCGAACCACCTCAACTGGCTCCTTTCGACGCAAAGGAGCAGTGTCTCTTCTCCGAGCACCTCACGGATGACTGAGCTTCTCACCCTATCTCTAAGAGAGACGCCAGCCACCCTCTTGAGGAAACCTATTTCTGGCCCCTTGCACCCAGGATCTCATTCTTTTGGTCATGTCCCACTTTTCATGACCATAGGTGAGGGTAGAAACGAAAACTGACCGGTAGATCTAGAGCTTTGCCTTCTGGCTCAGCTTTCTTTTAGTCACAATGGTGCCAAAAGACTGCTCCTGCTGCTCTGATTCTCTGATCAATCTCCCGCTCCATTGTCCCCCACACTTGCAAACAAGACCCCAAGTTATTTGAACTCCTTCACTTGGGGTAAGGACTCATTCCCTACATGGAGAAGACACTCCATCGGTTTCCTGCTGAGAACCATGGCCTCAGATTTAGAGGTGCTGCTCCTCATCGCAGCCGATTCACACTCTGCTGCGAACCGATCCACTGAGTGCTGAAGGTCACAGGCTGATGATGTCAAAAAGCAGCGATGATATCCCCAGCCCACCGAACTACAACCCCTCCCCACCCCGACTAGGCCTCGATATCCTGTCCATAAATAGTACAAACAGGATTGGTGACAAAGCGCAGCCCTGGCGGGGGCCAACCCTCACCTGAAACAAGTCCGACATACTGCCGAGACCCCGAACGCAGCTCTCGCTTTGGTCATACAGAAATTGGATGGCCCTAAGAAGGGACCCCATACTCCTGCAGCACCTCCCTCATTAATGTAGCTAGCATTACACAGGACTCTGTGTATTTATTATATATTTAAGTGATCCAGATTGCAAATGTAAATGGTCTAATTAAAAATATTATAGGTTAGTAAATGAGTCATTCTATAATTAGGGTTACATTTCATGTCCATGGACAATTTTACACACGTTTTATTAACTTTTCATTTCGTGCAATGATCACCTTTATATGAGGGGACATTTCTAATTCATTCAATAAAAAATCCAACTGATACCCATCTTTTATCTTGCAAAAATCTATCTGTATTATTGTCTGCGCATAGAGTAGATTAACTGACCGTCAACTGTGTTATCAACATGTTCTGGTGAACTGGCGTCACATGTTATATTTATAAATGTGTAGAGAAAGAATATAAAAACATATATAAAAAGAATATAAAAAGCAGTTTGCACAAGGCCCTAAAATAAGGCCGGAATGTCAACTGTGTAACCTGTGAACTGTGTTACTCCTGTCAACTGTGTTACTTTGTCTGTCAACTGTGTTACTTTGTCAACTGTGTAATGTGTGGTTTTTATGTCATAAACCTTTAAATGTGAACTAAACCATCAGAAAAATAGATAGGGATATCTCTGGAGATGGAAATCTTGGGTTATGATGGTAAATAATACGAAATTCAGCATACAACGGCCATTATGAAGCCCCAAATTCATATTTACAAATCAGTTAGACAGATAACCTCAAAAACTCTAGTGAATATACTATAAAACCTTCAAACAAATGTGTTATCAAACATGTGGTATTTCATTCATGTTTCACTTGACACAGCATTTGTCTGTAACACAGTTGACAAAATAATTAATCTAATGTTAATTTTCACTACATATATTTAAAAAGTAATTAGAGCTTAAGCTTGCCAAGTAATTAATTTAGCACATTAAGGGCATATATTACTCAACCACAGTTTATTGATCAAAAAAGAATACTGATTTCCTGACTTCTTGGCTGACATGAAATGTACCCCTACTATAAATATAGAATGACCCAAATATGTCACACCTTTCTAAAAGAGTTTAGTGGATATGTGTATTATTTCCTTCGTTGTAAATCGTTTTTTATCGTGTCATGCGCTATTATTCTAAAGGCGAATCTAGGAAAGACTAGGAATCCATAAAATGCAGCTGCCTTCCTAAAGAAGCTAACTTCGCATAGACAACGAACGATAAAGTCAATGCACGAACCCTACTTGACAACATTCTGAGTTGTAATAACGTAACAATTGGAGCAAAAAGTTTTCAATAAAATGTTGCCAATACTTATTAAATGTTATCAGTTATTTTAATGTTAAAACGTTGTAACATTTTTTTTTTGGTTTTTATAATTTGCATTGTTATCAATTTCTCAATATAACATCGTCATATTTTGAGTTTGCAATTATTATTTAAATAGTCGTTTAATTACATAAGATAGGAATTTGATGGATTAAAACAAGTATTAAACATACGATTGAATCCGTAATAAACAACAATAATTCGCTTGAACCAATCAGGTTTGTAGGATTTGAACGCACCCATTGCGAAATCAGCTGATCTGCTTCCAAAGAGTAATCACGTGTCACAAGACTGTCTAGTGTTGATGAGCAACATGGCTGCACGACAGGAGTAAGTATTATGTTGTTTTCTTTTTATATCGTCTATTTCCCTTCGTTTACGTGATTGTGCTGGTGTACGTTTTTACGGTAATAATCCATATTCTTAATCATGTTCAGATAAATTATCGGGCTATATATAACACTTGTCAAGCATTAGAACATTTTCGCTTGGCAGGCTCGAATTTTTAATGTTAGAAATATTATTTTATTCATTACCAGTTAATGAACGCCTAAAGTTAGTAGCTAGACAATTGAAATCAACTGCAATTTGGACCTTTCTCGAGCTATTGGTGTAAAGATCGAAATGTCCGAATGGCAGGCAAATATCTGAACACCTTTTATTTGCTACAGCTTGGTTATTTCTTATATTTTTTCTAAATTATTAGCATAATAAGTAACACGTATTCTATCATAACTTGTGTTGGTTTAACTAGTTTACATCTCGTTCATTAAACTCGCTTGCATTACACTTGCTAATAGTTTAGAGTTTCGACAACTTTGATGAGTTGACAAAATCTGAAGGAGATTCTGATTTACAAATCGACCTTTGATCGTGTAAATTAACTTGTCTTGGAACTCAGACTAGGAAAGGAGCAGTGTTCATAGTGTTATCTTTACCCACACATTGGATGTCATTAAGTCACTTTTATTTAGGGCGTTAATACTCAATATTTCCATCTGCCAACATTTTTTGTTGAGTAGGCTATAAGTCTTGAGTTCTGGAAACTTCTAGATTGTCCTCACCACTTCTGCTGTCTCCCTAAATATGTCACTTTCATAACTGCAACTGGTAAACAACTAATGTGAATACATATGTTGATTACATTGTACATTTTTAAAGTTTTAAGTTGTATATTATGGTATTTTTTAACAAAGGCATGCAGTTGTGTTATGGGAACTAAAAATGGCACACTACTTGACAACAATATTATATTACATATTCTTATGCTGATTTTCTGTAGACCTGTTTATTGGCTGGGGAAGGACACTCTGAGAGTATCAGCAGCCCTGTTTGCTGACAACCGGCGGCGATTATGCCAGGGCCTAAAGGCCAAGGAAGGGTTAGTCCCCAGCTCTGTGGTTGTGCTGCAGGGAGGGGAACAGAAACAGAGATACTGCACCGACACAGACGTGCTCTTCCGACAGGTCTGTGTGTAACTACAGTGAATTAATATTATATGCCATTTAGCTAACCTTTTAAATGAGTGAATACATTTTAATATTGATGTTTCATTGGATTGATGAAGATGAGTTTTGACTTGCTGTGGTGGAATTCTGTAGGAGTCCTTCTTCCACTGGGCTTTTGGAGTGACCGAAGCTGACTGCTATGGAGCCATCGATGTTGACACTGGAAGATCTATCCTCTTTATTCCGAAGCTGCCTGAGAGCTACGCAACCTGGATGGGAGAGTGAGTGGGCTAACTTATCAATACCATTATGTCCAAAAGTTAGATTTTGTAACTTAATCCTATACCATGTAGAGTTTTGTTGACCGAATGGTGCAGGTTTATAGGTTCAGGGATGAGAGGGTCATTTAGAGGTAAGTCAGGTTTGACTAATTGGTCCCAGGTATTTTTGGCACACTAGAATTAAAATATCTACTTTTTATTTATTGAAATCCTCTATGTTTGATAAGAAAGATTACAAGTTCAACAGGAAAGTGTAGACTGTCAAGCATGTGTTCAGCTCATGATACAGCAATTAGATAGTAGCTCTAATATTCATTATTATTCTAATATAATTGTTCTATTAATGACTAATACCAGCAGCATAGAGCCGTGTATTGCACTGCTGGTTTGCTTCTAAAGCTAAGCAAAGTCGGGCCTGGTTAGTCCCTGGATGGGAGACCAGTGGTGCTGGAAGTGGTGTTGGAGGGCCAGTAGGGGGCACTCTTCCCTCTGGTCTAAAGATCTTTCCCAATGCCCCCAGGGCAGTGATGGGGACACCTGCCCTGCGAAGGGTGCCGTCTTTTGGATGGGACGTTAAAACGAGTGTCCTGACTCTCTGTGGTCATTAAAAATCCCATGGCACTTATCGTAAGAGTAGGGGTGTTAACCCTGGTGTCATGGCCAAATTCCCAACCAGGCCTCTAATTTCAATTATGGCCACCTAATAATCCCCCTCCTTTCTAATTGGCATATGTAACTACTCACCTCTCTACCTGATAGCTGATGTGTGGTGAGCGTTCTGGTGCAAAAATGGCTGCCCTGTATCACCCAAGTGGGTGCTACACATTGGTGGTGGATGAGGTGGGATTTCCCCCTCACTGTGTAAAGGGCTTTGGGTTGCTTGAAAGGAAAGCGCTATATAAGTTGAATGCATTATTGTTATTATTATTATTATTATTATTTTATTAATATATATATTATATTTAAAACAGCATTTTCACCGTTTGTCCTAAAATAGGACTTTATTTAACACCTTTAGGATGCAAACCTTGAAGTTTTTTTGGGGTTCTCACACCTCCGTTGGCTTAGGCCAATTAGTTTTAATTTTCTCATCTAAACATGAGGCATGGACCAATGTTTTTTTTATAAGTTTATTTACATATTTACTACCGGTATACTATTCCACCCATTGGATACATTTGAGTTACATGTGAGTCACATTTCTACCCTAAATATACAGTAAAAGGAACTCTAAATCATATCAGTGACTCGAGGAATATATGTGAATGTGATCAGATGTGGGAGACAGTCACTCCAGCACTGTGTGTGTAGTGGATTCATTAATATTCCTCCTCAGTCCTGCTTGTTAAAACAGAGTGTGTTTGTGTCTGACAGGATCCATCCACCGCAATTCTTCAAGGATAAATATGCAGTTGATGAGGTGAAATACACAAGTGATGTAAGTGTGCATTTCACGTCATAATGGAAGCACTTAAGCACAAACTCAAATATGGCCCTCAAATCCAGGTCCACTACATTTTTTCATTACAACCCTCTAAATCCAGCATTTTATTTAGGCATGGGACACTAGGTCAGTAGTACGTTCCTGCACAACCGGAGGCTGCAGATTTAGGACCCCAGTTCTAGGACCGCAGTTTCAGGACCCTAGTTTTTTGTGTTGACGCTTGAAACCTACACATT
The DNA here is from genome assembly GCA_016801145.1 of Umbra pygmaea. Lineage (NCBI taxonomy): Eukaryota > Metazoa > Chordata > Actinopteri > Esociformes > Umbridae > Umbra > Umbra pygmaea. Next base: position 9,989 of record JACXGM010009195.1, read on the forward strand.
AATAACTGTCCCGTCTATAGACTTTTACTAATTTAGAGGTTTTTGTTAATTTAAATAAATGTTATAGACAGTGGAACGTTAGACAGTTAAATTATGTCCACTACGGATTCAAATATCCAGATATTCATTTGGGCTTCACTCTTCACTCAGTAGCATGTAAATGTAACCGAGTATTTTTTGGGTTCGTAGTTAGTATGATTATATGGAAATGAAACACGGACACAATCTGGAATCACTACTTGTATTCACTTCACCGAACTCAACTAGCCCCGTTCACAACATAACCGTTTCGTAAGTCTCACACCTACGGCAACCCCCAGTGGACAAACCACGCTTTACAGTGGAGCATTGAAAAGTCTGTCACATAAATATATTTTAGATGGGCTTAACAGCAAGGTTTTAGAGTGGTTAGGGTAAGGTTTATGGATGTAATAATATGAAGTAAAAATCGCCTGTCTGTATCACGCTGCAATCTAGACACAGAAAACTAGGGTCCTGAAACTGCGGTCCTAGAACTGGGGTCCTAAAACTGCAGCCTCCGGTTGTGCAGGAATACCCTTCTCCACCGGGGGGTGCAATTAATGAATAGGTAGAAAAGAACCAGCAGGTTTGGTGAACACAATTTGTGTATCCCTGACCTAAGCCATGTTTGTAGCATTTTAGATTTAATGGACATCTGTTAGCAGATGCTCATATCCAGAGGGAACAAGTACACACTTCCTACTTTGATTCAGTCTCTTAATGTTGCATAGCTTGTTTCACTATTACTGGTAGATTGGGTCGGTTTTCTCTGAAACATTGTTAATGCCACCTTCCTTGCTGATCTCATTTAGATCTTAGATGTCCTCTGCAAGATGAATCCTGCGGCCCTACTAACTTTGGTATGCTGCCTTTTCGAAAACCCTGTTGTTGATATGATATACTTTCAAATGGTGGTTTACAGTAGTAATTAATGACATAAAGTATACCTAAATTTAAGACTTAAAAGTGGCCCTATTATGTTTGTTTCAGCGGGGACAGAACACAGATAGTGGGAGTACGTGTCGTGAAGCCTCCTTTGAAGGAATAAGCCAGTATGTTTCATTGGCATCCATTTACAATCTATTTGTGGCTTCGAATGAATATTGTAATGTTGCAATATCCTGTCTTTTATTTCAGATTCCAAGTGAACAACTCTCTTCTGCATCCAGTTATTGTGGAATGGTGAGTAATGTATGAGACTGAATTCAGCAATTCCTAGGACTGCAATGGTACACATTTGGAACCGCACTGTACGATTCTGGGCGCTATTCATGTCAAGAAATCGGCTTGATATGAAAATATATATTTGGCTGTTTTGAGTCTTTGTGCACATCATAATAAATGCATTCTCATCATTGTTGGCACTTTTCCAACTATATGAGAGTAACACAAGAAGTAGAGCTAGATCTACAATGTGAGTGGTGGTGAAGACAAAATCAGATTAATATTGCTAAATGTCTTACCTGTGAATATTATTAATCTCAGACATGTTTAGAAAGCGATGATTAAGATAACATGACACGTGCACATTTTGTGAAACACCTTTTTTCTAGTGTCAGGAAACTAATATTTTGCTTGTATGGAAAGAAAAACATTTTGAAGAGAGTTTTTAAAATGTTAGGTTCGTTTGCGGACTTCACAACCTAACATTTTGTCTTGATTTTCCTCCCTTTCCAACTCCCTCTCTAACCCGGCTCGCACAGGGTTCATCACATGTCGCCCGAGCCACTTTTCGCACTGTTCAGAAGCCTTGAGTGGAGGATTACGTTCACCAACTATGCTTCCAAGATTAAATTTACAGGCGCCCGATCTGAAGATCGACGTAGCAGTATAGATAATCTGATTTCACCAACTATGCTTCCACGATTAAATTTACAGGCGCCTGATCTGAAGAGCGATGTGGCAGTATAGATAATCTGATTTATCTAACCCCAATCACAGGGCAGCAGTAGGCCAATTTTTGCGCTGCCTCATACATAAGACCTGGAGAATGTCAGAGAACCTATGATCAGGCTCGAACCCATGACCATAGACTGTCCTGCAATGCAGCGACTTAGCTTCAATCATTTTGTTCACTGTACTGTACCGAAAAACATGCTGTACTGTGACCTTAAAAACCGCAATACATACCCTACTGTGGGTTAGGCATAACTTTACACCCCTAGCACTTACCCATTGGTTACTATAGCTTTTCTTTTATTTACAATACAATGCAAAATCCTAAGGCCACCTGAAATAAGAAATATTTATATCAATTTACTTGAGAAAGTTTGAAAAATGTTTATTTGTTAAAAACACCACACACACTGATGTACATTTTAAGGACATTTAAATGAACACAAAGAAACATTAATACAAGGTAACAAATTCAGAACAGTTAGTATTTTGTGTGGCCTCCATTAAAATGAAAGACGTATGCAATTTTCTTAGTAAACTATTGTGTAGGGTTCATGCTCCTCTGTGGTAAAACTTTCCAAGTTTTGGTGCCAGGTTTTTCTGCCAAATGCCGAGCAAGCTCTTCACTGGATTTTCACTGGATTCCCTTTTCCCCTAAAGGAAGTGACCTTTTCTTTCTCAGAAGCAGACAGCTTTTTGGGTCTTCCACAGCTTTTTGCTCTTGAGCTTTCTTAGGCACTTTGGGTACCCACAATTCACAATTTGTCATTTGTTCTAGCAATCTGAAAATATATTACCTTTTGGACAACATTTTTATTTTTACTTTTGTAATATTATTTGTATTTATTCTAATGTTGTATGTATATTGTAATACGTTTCATACCACCCGAAACATCTCTAAACAGTAGCATAATTAATTACTGTCTGACGAACATTAAAAATAAATAGTTTTAGTCTGTTTGCTTTTACAATGTCTTATAAGTTGGTGAATCTGTCAATGATGTGACAAGAATCATTTGAATGGACCCATGACCAAAAAATACAAAAATAATCTCACCAACATAATACTGTTGTTTATTTGCATCCATTCCCCTGAACTTTTAGTTTTTCTTTTCCAACAGTCGCCTGACTAAAACTGATATGGAGCTGGAGGTCCTGCGCTACACTAACCGGATTTCCAGTGAAGCCCATAAAGAGGTAAAGTTTTGCTGGGCCAGACAAACCTGCCATAAGGGGATAAAAGGCTCCAGCAGACTCCTCTATGGAGATGACCTGTGCATTTAACCTATAAAAATGTTTTCTACTGAATGTACGTGTAGACCACTATTATTGCAAAACAACCTAAGAACCCAGCATCTGTCTTCTTGATTCTACAGTTGTTTTTCATATTGTTTCAAATCTAAACTACACCAGACCAGAGGCATGTATTCACAGGTACAACCTACCTAAAGCACTTTTTTTTGTTTCTTTTCAGATAATGAAGAATGTGAAACCTGGACTCAAAGAATATGAAATGGAGAGGTGAGTGGAACTTCGACAGTATATTTGACTATTTTTCTAGAGGAAACCTTTTTTGTTAACGCTATGCCAGTGATATTGAACTATTATTATACATACATTTAGTACTGTGTAAAGCATTGGTTCCCAACCCTCTCCTTCAGTACCCCCAGCCATGCCACAGTTTAGCAGTAGCCCTGAACTAGTACACCAGATTCACTAATCAGGGACTTGTTAATTAGTAGACAAGTGGAATCAGGTGTACTAGCTCAGAGGTAGTTCAAATACAAGGACTGTCTGGGGGTACTCCAGGAGAGGGTTGAGAACCACTGGTGCAAACAGTTGTGGATGTGTTTGTCATGATTGGCTTTATTGTTGCAGTCTGTTCCACCACTACTGCTACTCGAGGGGGGGGATGCGACACACGTCCTACACATGCATTTGTGGATCGTAAGGACTTTCACTTTGTCAGAATGGTGTTTGTTTAAATGAATGACAATCTCTCAAGTGCAATTTGATGTAGAAACATGGATTCTTCTGAGTAGTATGTTCAGTGAAATACTTCTATACTTAAACCTTGAACAGTGGAAACAACAGTGCAACACTTCATTACGGCCATGCAGGGGCTCCTAACAACAAGACCATCAATGACGGAGATATGTGGTAAGCTGTCAGTCACTTCAGGATATACAGTTATATCACTCCTATTGTATTTCTTGGGTTATTTGGTAGGTTTAGTTAAATATTGTGTTTGTTTCGTCTTGATCTTCCCCCTGATGTTAAAAACATTGTAATCTATTGCATTTCGTATTAAATTAAATATTGTCTCCAAAATAGTTGGATACTACTCCAATGCTTTCTTTAGTAGTCCAGTAGATATGCTCCAAAAAGCATAAGTAATCTATAGCAGTCCCTTCAAAATTTAGATTTTTTTTGTGGTATGTGATATTTAAAGGAGAGGTATAGAGAACTTCTGAGTATGTCCTAATCTCCGTTAAACCTAGTGACAAAACATGATCATTGTTCTTTGTGCTATTCCACCATTCATTTTCCCACAGATTTGTAGAAAGGGGGAAGCGTAATCTATTGTAAGACCTGATAATAAATAGGCCTTACGAAAACTCTTAGTAGTTGTTTCTGGTCCAAAACAATCATAATTTATGGTTAAAGAATTTCAATTTCATAACAAATGCAGTTTCCCATGATTTGTCAATTTCTTGAAGTTGCTTGGCATGACAATTGCACTGCTGATACCTGCCCTAGAGTGTAATAACAAAACACGAAGCCAGATGTTTCAGCAGTTGTATCGATTAAATGCAGTTTTTCCCACGGCTAAATATGCTGTTGAAGAAGTAACACGGTGGCTGGCAGTAAAAGAAGAGTTTAACTAGGTCGACAGTGTGCTTGAGTTGACTTGGCTAAATGTTTACTCATTGTGATGTACATGCTGTGAACAATTTGACTGATTTAAGTTTGGAATTACGAATAGTGGAATTTCTGTGGAGGCCTGCGGTTGAGCGATAGAATTTACACTGCTGTGAATGTGACTTTATTTCACAGCCTGTTTGATATGGGTGGAGAATATTACTGCTACTCCTCTGACATCACTTGCTCCTTCCCAGCCAATGGAAAGTTCACTCCAGATCAGAAGGCCATCTACGAAGCAGTGCTCAAGGCATCACGGGCTGTCTTGGCTGCTATTAAACCTGGTAGGATCATATTTTAAATAGGAAGGATGAAGCCTTCACTAATCAACCAGTACATAAATATCCCCTCAACAATGGGTAACAAGCCCATGAATAGTTTTTTTTGTGGAAAAATAAATTTTGGAATATTAGATTGTATGACTTCGACAATTGACTAGTGTGGACTTCACTGGAAAATGGTATATATACACTTATGTACACTGGTTGATTTGTTAGATTCAGGAAGTTCACTCCAACCACATTAGGGTTACATTGAAAACAATCAGGATGGTAGCTCTCAAGGACCAGGGTTGGTGACCCCTGCACTAGAACAATAACATTTATATTAAGCCAGCCACAATATTCTTAAGTCACAATAGTGTATAGTTTTGCCTTTCTTCGAATATAAAAGCCCTCCAGTAATGACAATTTAAAAAAATCTATGAAAAACATTACACTTCTTTTATAACAATACATTTTTTTTATAATTATGATCTATATTTAACAACATTGTAATAAAATATTCATTCTCATAATTTCATGTGTAGTATTTCCAATGTAATCTATATTTCCTTTAGATTTTCAGTACTCTTAAGTAAATGAAGTTTATTTTGAAGGCAAAATTAGTCACAGCTTTATATCCACTGTTCTTGCTCATGGCAGTTGTGGCGTGATTCGTGTAGCTATGTGACGAAAGCCTCCGCCAGAGCCAAAAGACCGGAATGAAATCCAACATTTGTCTTTTCAAAGTAAATGTTCTTTTTTTCTAAAACCAAAAGTGTTTGTTTATGAAATAAATAGGCAATCAAAATGTGTTTGTTAAATAAATAATAATGCAGCAAAGATTATATTACAGCTCAGCTGTCGGATTAAATTGCACTACAATTTTTAAAGTAATTTATACATGAAATTTAAACATCTTGAAATAAGCAAACGACTATATTATACACAACTTTCCCTGGATCTGTCAAAGGCCTTGCTGTACACCAGTAGAGGACATACATCCAGTAGTGTAAAATTAACTAATTTGGACCGAAATATTTGACGAAAAAAATCCTAAAAATTGCCGGTTATTCAGAATGATTGCCATTTGTTCAAATAATCATGATTAGGCAATTATGTAATAATTGCAACAGGTCTAGTTGTGTGGCTGTCGATTTTCTATGAAAATGTAGCCACAAACTCTGCTATAAATATTTAATTTTGTCTTTGTTGACTGTTGGCATGACTTCTGAGTTGTTGATTGCCAGTCACTATTATCACCTGCATACTTCTTTAAAAGTAAGAACGCTTTTAAAGAAGCAATTGAAATTGTGAGTGAATTCGTCCTGTATTTTAGGGGTCAAGTGGACAGAAATGCACCGCCTGGCTGACCGGGTTCACCTGGAAGAGCTTTTGAAGATTGGGATCCTGCGTGGAAGTGTGGAGGAGATGATGAAGGCTCACATGGGCTCTGTCTTCATGCCCCATGGACTAGGGCACTTGCTGGGCATTGATGTTCACGATGTGGGCGGCTACCCAGAGGTCAGTGCCATCAGAATACATGCTAATTCATTTTCAGTGTTACATAATATTCACAATTCACATCCAGAAATGTACATTTGTCTCTTTCCTGATGGATGAGATTAACCAGGTATATTGTGATTGTATTTTGGTTACCCAGGGTATTGACAGGGTCAATGAGCCCGGTCTGAAGAGCTTGAGGATGGGCCGCATTGTCCAGGAGCGCATGGTCCTGACGGTGGAGCCTGGCATATACTTCATCAACCACTTACTGGACCAGGCCTTGGCCAACCCAGCCCAGAGCTGCTTTATCAACAGTGAAGTGCTGGCTCGCTTCCGTGGTTTTGGAGGGGTATGTTCTCCTAGTCACAGTTCCTAATCACTATTTTATGTACTGTACTCATCTTTGTGTCAATGTTAACTGCTTAAACTTGCAGATATAGATATAATGCCCCTTTTCCATTGACTACATCTAAAGTGCATCGTACTGCTCTGCGCCGAAACGGACTGGTTAAGGACACTCAGGGTTGTGTTCCACAACTGTTTGTGAATGACAGCGGGAGAGAGAATTTGCGCTACTATACAATGCGTATAGAGAGGAAAACAATTGTATGTCTCAACAATTTGCAGAAATAATCAATATTTATCATATAAATAAAATGATAGGTAAAACAACAATACCAGGCATCTTGTAAGTCTGATTCAAACAACTGTTTGCAAACATAAGTATTTCAGTTTAATAGGGGTGTAGAATTTTGGTTCCTCTTTTAGAGACAAGCTAATAAAGCTGTAAAGAAAATTTCTTGATATTAAAAACATATGAAAAAAGCTATTCATATAAGATAATGCCTCCCTACAATATGTCGTGTTTTGTAAAGCCTAAAATGTATGATAATTATCAAATACAGACCTGTGATTGCTTCGCTGTTGAAATGGGGAAAATAAGAAATTATTAAAATTATGATAACCATTTTATATTTTTATGTAAAGATGGTATACCGTAAGTGCATATAAGGGACATTTTATTTAGAATCCCCAAGGAAACGCATCAGTTTAAGTGAAGGAACTAAAGAATGTTGACTGTTGAATTTCTCCATTTGTAACCCCACCCAACAGGCTGCTTTGTCCCAGATGAGTAAGAGATTTTTTCCTCTGATATAGATCAGTAGTCAGGTCTCCAGCAGGTTGGGGATAGACGTGAACACGATCCATACCGCGATGTGTGGTATAGCACGGCACAGTCCACTAATGGAAAAGGGGCATGTTTCTGTTTAAGTTACTAGTTCTTTTCCTGCTGTTTATTGTTGCCTACCTGTTGATTATTAACCTTGGATCTGACATTAATATGTACTCATTATAGTGGCAAACCTTGACTCTTGAACTCATTGCTGTCTTCTCTATCAGGTGCGCATTGAGGATGATATTGCGGTGACTGACAGTGGAATAGAGTTGCTCACCTGCGTTCCTCGTACAGTGGAGGATATTGAGGCCTTCATGGCCGACCGTGAAAAAACCTTCTAAATAACTTTTAACTCCGAGCTTATCTAATCATATCAGTAAGAGATGCTGTCTCTAATCAATTTTACACAATACAATATAATCAACCATGTTGCATGTAAAACTATTTTTGGGAATATACACATGTATTCAAAATATTTCAAGCACTTTGTCATACTGAAAATGGTTCATGTGAAAATAAAGAAGTACAGTGGAATAAGCAATTGTGAAGAAGAAAATGCAGTATTAGTAGCATAACATCATAATATACCCATACACCAAATATGCACATCAAACTGCAGGTGCAGGAGAGAGAAATGTATTTAAGTATTAATACTAAAGTATTAATGTATGCAATCACTCCCATGGTGATTTTATTCACATTGTGTGATCTCGTTCATCTGAAAAACACCACAGTTAGGACATTACTATTTAGTTTAATCTTCTGTTTGAAATCAATGTTATTGATTGACAATATTTCAGTGCCTGGTAAATTGCTTTATGACTGTATTAGATGCTTATTTTTTAACTTTTATACAATTCTCATAATCTACAATGCAATTGAATTAAATAAACCTCTTTGCAATTTTGCGATGTGTGAAATTTGTAGAGCATGCATTTCCATTTGTATATGCAGTATTTGGTATGATTAAATTGGGCCTTAAGGGAACATGCAAACCTTTCATGCAGTTACGAGTCTCAAAAATGAAAGTGTACCTGCAGATAAAACATTGTAAATACTGCAATGCAGGTTTAATTTAACTTATGTCACACAAGCTCATGAAGGTTTGTGAAAAAACACCATTAATACGAGACGGACGACAGATGGCTTAGTGGTTTGGGAGTCAGACTTTGGGAGTCAGGTTCAATTCCCGACTGCCAAATGGGGTTGTGTCCATGACAATTTCAATTATGAAGTTGTGTACACATATAACCTCTCTGGGGTACTCAAAGCCATTCATATTTGATTCTCCCCAGAGCTAGCACACCTGAATCAACTCATGTTATCAAGCCCTTATCTGTTTGAATCAGGTGAGCTAGTTCAGAGCTACAACAGAACTGAGATGGCTTGGCGTCCCCAGTAGAGGTTTGAGAACCACTTCATGAATGTATTTTCATTTGAGTAACAAAGACTTAAAGGTGCACTGTGGCGTGAAAACAGAACTACTTTCTCTTTCAGTGACCAGCTTATAAAAGCTATAGAACATATATTTAATGATATAAAATTAAACAGCTTATATCAGCTATGTGAACAAGCATTATAATAAGGACATGGTGATTTGAGCTTCCATAGTGTTTGTCAATGGGCATGCACCCTCCCGAGAGATGAATTATGTATTCTAGGCTGCGATTTTGTGCTTAACGAACAAATGCATAGTGTAAGGAATCTATCCCATATACATTGTTTTCTCTGAATTTTGTTAATATCAAGAAAAACAATGTTAAAGTGTTTGTAAGCTAGTCACTTGAGTCAGTACAGTAGTTCTGGTTTTATGACTTGAAATTCTACAAATTGCATGTTTAAGTATCGCTCATTTAAAAATGTGTGTTGATAGTGTTACAGTGTCAATTTAAATACTTAGCTGTTCATTGAACATGTTCTTTGTGTAATTGATATTTGTGAATCATTCAGGTAAAAATTACCTTTTCATATTTTTTAGATATTGGTTACAAGCTGGTCACTAAAAGAACAATTATTTTGTTACCGCTCGAAGAAATGCTGATAAAGTGCCTTTAATGCCACGTTAAATGCACATTATCATCATGTCTTTACTACCGACCGAAGGCGTTAGAGCGAGACAAAAGCACCTCATTAACGCTTACAAAATGAAAACACATTAACCACTATAAATACATCCTCAACCTTTAAAACCCTGCACAGAAACTCAATGCAGTGGACATGCATGATACTGAATATTATAATAGTATTATAATTAAAAAGATATTTTATTACCAGGCTAGCTATTAATCATGTTGTTTCTTAATGTTTTGACGTTTACCAGACCTATGAGGGTAAATGTTGCAATTTAGTAAAACAAACAACATATTGGTGAACATTTACTGTGCTTATAAAGTGTTATGACATTTTTTTCCACATAAGCTTAATAGTACCATTGTGTAATTGTTTTTCTCGAAAAAAATATCAAAACGGGATTAATTAAAACCCACTATAGCAATGTAACACAGCCGTTACGTAATCAGAATCTAAAACTTAACTGAGACCTTTTCGTTAGCACTGCTAACCACCTTTGTTAACTTACTTGTGTGCCTCGGAATGATTGTAACCCTTTTATATGCAGAGATTGGTGGAAGGGCGACCAGTGTTTTACCCTGCAGCCAAACAATCAGCACCCTCCCTAAACCAGCACCCTCTGGGAAACCTAACAAATAAATAGAAAGGCTCTGTAATGTTGAATTCAGTCACTGGGAAAACATGCTCGCTCTCAGTTCAACAACGTATTAATTCATATTTTCATACAGTTTACACCTTGCATGAACAGCAGTGCTGCAAAATATAAAACACAACATCAACTTTGAGCTTAATTTGTTGGAGGTTTGCTTTGTAAAACTTAGACTTAGCTGTCACTTAAAAACACGAACAAGAGCAATGGAAAAACTTTCTAAAAAACCTGTCTAAACTGTCGATCACAATAAGGGACTCCTACAGCGTGTCTCAGAAGCTTATACAGTTCTTCCCACATGACATTTTGGTAAATAAAACTACTATACAAAAATAAATAAGCATATTTGTAAAGTATAACCCATTGTGAGATATAACATAATAGTTACAATTGTTCTTTAACCTAAGGTATATTCTGAGAGCAATGCTTAGCAGTGATGTCCCTATGCTTCTGAACCTTAACGGTATAACAACGTGTAATTCATTAAATTGCTCACTCAAACTAGCAGCTGTCACAATATACAGTGAGCACCATAAATCATTGGACAGTGAACCTTTTTGTTATTTTGGTTCTGTACTCTAGCATTTTGAGTTTGAAAGGATACAATGACAATGAGGTTGAAGTGTATTGGTGACGATATCCAGCATCTGGTGATGTTGATGCATCGCAGACTTCCGGCAGTCATTGCACGCAAAGGATATGCAACCAAATATTGACAATTATTGCTTGATTCTATATTATGTTAAACTGTCAAATGTTTTTTGTTGACAAAAATGGCGGGACTATGTGTAAAGATGTGCTGTCATTTCTGAACGCTTCATCTTATATATCTATGAATATACGCTCTATTTAAAGCTGAGTCTGCACATCAACCTCATTGTCAATGCATCCTTTCAAACTCATAGTGCTGGAGTACAGAACCAAATGTCCAATGAATTGTGGTGGTCACTACATCAGACAGGTGTCCTAAAACATTTTCTCCATTTGAATTAGTCGTCTAAACCAATAAAAATCCAGCGCACAGCCCACTGCATTGACCACTTGACCCAAAAGTATTACAACCAATGTATATCTCACAGTCAATTATACGTCACAATTTTAAATGTTTGCTTTAAAAGAACATTCATGTAGGTTTTGCTGTATTCAACGAGTTTTATGGGGGGACTGTAGAACCTTGTGACATACTGTAGCATGCAGTATCGCTCTACCACACTCGCCACGAGAGAGGAGCGCAGTTTGCTAGACAACCCACCAGACGTCAGGGAGGTTTAGGCACACAAACATATTGTGTAATTTGCCCATTACGTTGTGTTTTTGACATATCCACCTGTAAAATGTCAATGCATTTGGCCAACAGAACTGCTATGTAGGAGAACAGTGCATTCACATGTATTTTGTGATGGTTTCAGAGAAAACTTGATAAACTTCATACTACATGCATTTTCTGTATGTCACAAATATTGCTGAGTTTAAATATTGAAGAGTAAATGTTATATAACTGTTCAGGTGATGGCAGCTGCCAATGGATTTCCACTGTACCCCAAAACTAAAACACTTGAAGGGGATCTTTGTTTTTAAACCATGAAGAGGTTCCAGAATCTTCTGTTTGGTGTTCTCTATCCTGACGCCATCTTCAGCACTCCTCTACTTATCGCCCTGTTAAATGTGTCCTTCACAACCAACCTTCACAATGTTCTTGTTTGCAATCTCTTTACAAGCCAACGTCAATTTGGCCTTTTGTTCCCTTTTTTTACAGCCTATTGTTTTCAGTCTTCTCAGCACTCATATGATGAGTGTCCAGTCAAGTGTCCATTTAGAGGCATGTTCTAGACTGTTCTTTCCCCTATGGGTGACCATTTGTCTCAGGGAGTGAGGGCCTCTGTGGGCCTGCTCTGGGCACCGTGTCAGACCCGACTGTAGGTCTGAGGTGAGCGAGGGCTAGCTGCGTCCTCTGTGTTGCGTCTGTCTGTTGGCCACTCGTGTGCAAGAGGCACAGCAGGTTGCCTTGTAGTAGTCGTACACACAAAGACGCGCCTGGACCACCACATTGCAGTTGAAATACTTGTCTCGACAGTTCTCGTCTGAAAAATAACAATCAAATGTCAGGGATGCTCAGGGGTTTTTACAATTTTAATACATAAGGCTTTATTCAGCCATATATTGGAAGACCCGCCATATTGTAGAATACAAATACACCCACAAACTTTGGCTGCTACTGATTCACAAATTTGTTTTGTTATTTTTGTAAGAAATGTGATTTTCTAAAATGTTGAACATTTGAGACTAAATAGAAAAAAGTCTTGCACACCTTCGTTCAAAGTCCATCATCAGGTATATGATTCATTATTCATCATAAACTTGGTGAAGGTCTTTGACCGAAACTTTGTTATAATATAGATTCCGTTTGTGAGCATTGACAGTGTGCAAGACTTTTTTCAATTTACATGAATGTTTTTCTCTTTACGCACCTTTACTCACCTTATCCAGGTGTACCTACACATTTTAGAGTAAAATCAGTTGTAACCTTATTACAAATTGTATCTGAAATAGTACTGGACTGGAAGGCGTGTCATTAACAAATCTAACACTCCTGGAAAAGTGCTGTTGGCTTTGATCTATGTACTATACTATACCTATGTGTGGCACGCATGGCTCTGGACTGCACTCTTCTCTTTGCTGTGGCTTCAGGCGCTCCTCACAGCCCTCACTGGACTGTGTGTCGTCGGACAGACAGCGAACCTCTCGGACACGGAAGCCCCCCTCGCACGTCTTCGAACACTGCAGAGACGGGAAATACAATTCTAAGCACGTTTTTCCTTCCTTCAAGTCCACTTTCACGAAGACAGTATTTTCGAGGTTCCAACTTCACACACGGTGAGAACCTTGTGTTTGTTTACTCACAGCGCTCCAGTCAGTGTGGTACCACTTGGCTCCGCACGACTTGAGAAGGCAGCTCTGCTGACTGAGAGGCTTGTCGAGAGAAGAACATTCATATGGCGGCATCACGCTGAAACCTTCATCAGACTTCATTAGACACACTACTGCCCTCTGCTGGCTGCCTGGGCCACACTCAGCTGAGCACTGCAGGAAGGAATTAACACAGGGTGAGATGTTTTCAAGCCTCTGGTGGCAACTGTTCTATGTATTTGAATTAGTGCACAGGGATGGGTAATAAAACAAACAGGCCTTCCTCACTAACAGTGCTGTCTTAATCCTTTTCACAGAAACGTATGGCCAAAATTGCAGAACGTCTGGGTGAACAATCTGTCAAAGTTGGTCTTCATTAGCCAATAAAAGAAGTGTTTATATTTCCAGTGCAATAGGCATTGGCTAAATAAGCCTAGCATCTCCCATAACACCTTCTCTCAAGTGTATTCTGCACCCAATCACTACAGAATGTAGTAACACAATACTGCAGTAACTTAGGTCAAAACAAGGCATTTCTTGCTTTAATAGACCTCAGACAGTGTACACAAAACCTTTCCTATAAACGATCAAATGTCAGACCTTGCCACATTTTTACTAGCTAGAATCAAAAGATGACAAATACACTGCTTAAAAAAATAAAGGGAACACTAAGCTAACACATCCTAAATACTTTACTCTTTAAGTAGTTGATGTGCTGACAACAAAATCACACAAAAATTATCAATGGAAATCAAATTTATCAACCCATGGAGGTCTGGATATGGAGTCACACTCAAAGTGGAAAACCAAACTATACGCTGATCCAACTTTGATGTAATGTCCTTAAAACAAGTCAAAACGAGGCTCAGTAGTGTGTGTGGCCTCCACGTGCCCGTATGACCTCCCTACAATGCCTGGGTATGCTCCTGATGAGGTGGCAGATGGTCTCCTGAGGGATGTCTTCCCAGACCTGGACTAAAGCATCTGCCAACTCCTGGACAGTCTGTAGTGCAACGTGGCATTGGTGGATGGAGCGAGACATGATGTTCCAGATGTGCTCAATTGGATTTAGGTCTGGGGAATGGGCGGGCCAGTCCATAGCATCAATGCCTTCCTCTTGCAGGAACTGCTGACACACTCCAGCCACATGAGGTCTAGCATTGTCTTGCATTAGGAGAAACCCAGGGCCAACCACACCAGCATTTGGTCTCACAAGGGGTTTGAGGATCTCATCTCGGTACCTAATGGCAGTCAGGCTACCTCTGGCGAGCACATGGAGGGCTGTGCGGCCCCCCAAATAAATGCCACCCCACACAGGCAGCAGAACGTTCTCCACGGCGTCTCCAGTCTCTGTCACGTCTGTCACATGTCCTTAGTGTGAACCTGCTTTCATCTGTGAAGAGCACAGGGCGCCAGTGGCGAATTTGCCAATCTTGGTGTTCCCTGGCAAATGCAGAACATCATGCACGGTGTTGGGCTGTAAGTACAACCCCCACTTGTGGAAGTTGGGCCCTCTTACCATCCTCATGGAGTCTGTTTCTGACCGTTTGAGTGGACACATGCACATTTGTGGCCTGCTGGAGGTATTTTGCAGGGCTCTGGCAGTGCTCCTCCTGCTCCTCCTTGCACAAAGGCGGAGGTAGTGGTCCTGCTGCTGGGTTGTTGCTCCTACTGCCTCCTCCACGTCTTCTGATGTACTGGCCTGTCTCCTGGTAGCGCCTCTATGCTCTGGACACTACACTGACAGACACAGCAAACCTTCTTGCCACAGCTCGCATTGATGTGCCATCCTGGATAAGCTGAACTACCTGAGCCACTTGTGTGGGTTGTAAACTCTGTCTCATGCTACCACTAGAGTGAAAGCACCGCCAGCATTCAAAAGTGACCAAAACATCAGCCAGGAAGCATAGGAACTGAGAAGTGGTCTGTGGTCACCACCTGCAGAACCACTCCTTTATTGGGGGTGTCTTGCTAATTGCCTATAATTTCCACCTGTTGTCTGTTCCATTTGCACAACAACATGTGAAATTGATTGTCAATCAGTGTTGCACAGTGTGATTTCACAGAAGTGTGACTGACTTGGAGTTACATTGTGTTGTTTAAGTGTTCCCTTTATTTTTTTGAGCAGTGTAGTAAGGCCACTATTGAATGATCCTGTCCCACGACTCCCTGGTTATTGTGCCAGGTGCAGCACTGTCTTACCTGACTCCATAGGCCGGTGAACCACTCAATGCGACTCTCACAGGGGCCGTTGTTGCAGACCTGAGTGTCAGCTGGGCGCTGGAGGCCACACCCCTCCAGGGGCAGACTGCTGATGTGATTGGTCAGACACAGAACACCACGGGTCTGAACGCCCATCCCACACTCAGCAGAACACTGCGGAGAGCAAACTTGGTAAGCAACAATACAGACAGTTGACAGTACTGTTGGTCAGGAAACCATCTGCTGGCTCCCATACCCACCACAGGCCTTTCACCAGTAAAAGACCTTCTTCGGTAAATAAAAGTGTTTTCCTAATTGACTTACATAATAAAATGAAGGTAACTATTTAAAAAAACTGTTGTATCCCTAGTAGAGCTTAAGATTTCTGCCCGAACCCGACGGGACCGACCCTAATCCGTCGGGTTCGGGTTGATCCGGTCTTAATTTCTCATATTTCACATATCTCTGTCTGGTTCGGTCAGTGTCGGGTTAAGATTTTCAGGACCGATTTAAGCTCTAATCCTTAGTAGTATCAAATTAATTTCTATAGTAGTGTTAGGTCAATGATATTCCAATAAAATACTTTCGTGCAACTACAATATTGTAACAGATGCAAAATGATGAATGCATAAAAAGGCAATTCCAATTCAAATCAATGTAGCATAATGGTCAGAGCAGCAGCCATTTTTTATGTGTACCATTCCACTGCAAAGATCTAGCGGCCTACTTCCGCATTGAACCGATTTGTGGCAAGTTGCGGAATCACTACAGAGATTTGCAGCAGCAGCGGATTAGTCAGCTATGCTAATATATCCTGCCTTGTTGGTGAAGAGGAATTGGAGAGTGCTGGATTTAATTTCTTCATAATTCTATTGGTAAGTCATCAAAATATATTCAATTAATACTAATGTTACAAACTACAGTTAGATAAGATCGATAACTCATCTCGAGAGCTAGACGAGATCTAAATAATAATAATCATCCTCTCTAACTGAAACTCTCAAACTAGTGAGTGCAATACACTTTACGTGTGTTGCCATTTTGTTGTGTACTAATTGAATGACCACGCCAAACAGTTCAACAGCGTTTCTATTCATTCTATTTCTATGGATGAAGTACTTTCCAACACTGTTCTAACCGAGTTGAGGAGTGCAAATATCCTCTGTCCTACACAAACCTTATTTCCCCACTCTGTGATGAACCAACTCTTCGCACACGGCCCCATGTCACAGTTTTCATTGTCATCGGGACGCAGCTTCATGTTGCACTCGTTGTCTGACACCTTGTCTCCCACATTGCTGACACAGTGCACCTCCCGACTCCTCTGACCCACACCACAGGGAACTGAACACTGGGGAAACACAGGGTGAACAGTAAGAATACAGATGCACTGTGGTGAATCAACACTGATGAGTGTAAAAACAGACCCATTTTAGTGTGCCTGGCTGAACTTTGAAAAACCTCTGTAGAATGTTTGCTTGGGTTTATGATAAACATAACAACTTTGAAGGAATAATAGCAATTTACATATTAATCATTTGGCAGACCCCCTTTTCTGTGACCTACAGTAAGGGACATCCCCTGGACCAACTTCAGCCCAGTCAGAAATCAAACCAGCAAACTTCAAATTACAGTTTTTCTAACTCTGTAAACACAGAGCCACTTGAAGCCCCAAAGCAATGCTAAGTACATCAATCCATCCAGCTCACTGGGGTTCATTTACATTCTAATCGAGACTGAGTGTGAATAGGTTGTGCTCTGTTTATAAAGGTGATAAACTCAAACCATCCCACCCAGTGTGAATCATAATGGTGATATTCATTAACACCACTCCACTCAGTGTAAATCATAAGAGTGATATTCACTAACAGCACTCCACTCAGTATAAATCATAATGGTGATATTCACTAACACCTCTCCACTCAGTGTGAATCATAATGGTGATATTCACTAACACCTCTCCACTCAGTGTGAATCATAATGGTGATATTCACTAACACCTCTCCACTCAGTGTGAATCATAATGGTTATATTCACTAACACCTTTCCACTCAGTGGGAAACATAATGGTGATATTCACTAACATCTCTCCACTCAGTGTGAATCATAATGGTGATATTCACTAACACCTCTCCACTCAGTGTGAATCATAATGGTGATATTAACTAACACCACTCCACCCAGTGTGAATCATAATGGTTATATTCACTAACACCTTTCCACTCAGTGGGAAACATAATGGTGATATTCACTAACATCTCTCCACTCAGTGTGAATCATAATGGT
>JACXGM010009196.1:9646-27982 GCA_016801145.1 Umbra pygmaea
AGTCTGTATAGCTCTGATGGGTTCAGTCTGTATAGCTCTGATGGGTTCAGTCTGTATAGCTCTGATTGGTTCCAGCGGTAACAGAGAGGAAAGGCACAGAGCCAGGGCTTTAACCTCCATCACTGGGGGGCACGTGAGGTCCAGAGTTGGGAGCTTAAGGACATGCTGTATGCGGTCAGAGCAAATGCAAGTTTAGAGTGTTATTTGTTTTACATAAAATGGGTGTGTTTTGCAGGAGTGAGAACTTAGGAGTTTGTTTCTTCTACCTCTCAAGCTCCATCAGGTTGGATAGGGAGCGTTGGTGCACAGCCAGTTTTAGATCTCTCCAGAGATGTTCAATCGGGTTTAAGTCTGGGCTCTGGCTGGGCCACTCAAGGACATTCACAAAGTTGTCCTTTAGCCACTCTTTTGTTATCTTGGCTGTGTGCTTAGGGTCATTATCCTGTTGGCAGATGAACCTTCGCCCCGGTCTGAGGTCCAGAGCGCTCTGGAGGAGATTTTCAGCAAGGATGTCTCTGTATATTGCTGCATTCATCTTTCCCTTGATCCTGACTAGTCTCTCAGTTCCTGCCGCTGAAAAATATTCCTACAGCATGATGCTGCCACCACAATGCTTCACTGTAGGGATGGTATTGGCCAAGTGATGAGCAGTGCCTGGTTTCCTCCAGACATGACGCTTGCCATTCAGGCCATAGAGTTCAATCTTTGTTTCATCAGACTAAAGCTTACCAGCTCTCTCCCCCTCTAAAGGGGCCTACCAGCTCTCTCCCCATGATTCTGGCACAAAACATGGCTTCGCCACCTCCTTGCTGATGTTACAGCCTTATTAAGACATGGTGGCCATCCAACAACCACCTACTACTCCATCCATATGGACCATCCTGGGTTGCACGGCACTCATCAGTAAACAAGACTGTTTGAAAATTAGTCTTCATGTATTTCTGGGCTCACTGCAGCCTTTTCTGCTTGTGAGCATTGGTTAGGGGTGGCCGAATATTAGGTTTATGCATAACTGCAAGCCTCTGAAGGATCCTAAACCTTGAGGTTTGCGGGACTCCAGAGGCACCAGCAGCTTCAACTACCTGTTTGCTGCTTTGTATAGGCATTTTAGCAGCTGCTCTCTTAATTCGATGAATTTGTCTGGCAGTAACATTCCTCATTATGCCTTTATCTGCATGAACCCATTTGTGGTCGGAATCAGCCACAAATCTCTTCACAGTACGATGAACACGCTTACGGCATTGCACTATTTGATGCTTTTCCACAGCAGAGATATCCTTTTTCTTTCCCATATTGCTTAAAACCTGTGGCCTGCTTAATAATGTAGAACATCATTCTTAAGTAGTTTTCCTTTAATTGGGCTCACCTGCCAAACTAATTATCACAGGTGTCTGAGATTGACTTCAATGATCCAAAGAGCCCGGAGACACAATACCATCCATGAGTTTGATTGAAAAACTAAATATTTAATGTTTATGACACTTTTGTTATTTGCATAATAATTTGGAACACGGTGTACATGGCGTCCCGTCATCCCAGGGACGATAAAAAATGTCTGGGAAGGTTCATAACCGACTTTGGGATATTTACGGGATGATGGCCAGTAAAATATAACATGCATACAACACTGGTTACAAACGTACATGTTCAAACACAAGGCTTATGAAGCAGACCATAATTTAGCTTGAAAGTTGATAAACTATTAATAATTAACATGACAACCGCAGCAATATTTTCACTTCTGCGCATTGGGAGAACACCAATGAGATTTCTATTCTCATTATGAGCCGCATTCTTAAATGCGCACCTGATGCGAACAGATTTTGTTCTAAGATATGAAAGAAATGCAGGTTTAATGCAAGTTTAAGCGCTTTAAAAATAATTTGGAATGATCGTATATTGACTACAGGGTAAATGCAAGGTGATATAGGCTATTTAGTTTATGTAAATGTAAAATCTTAGAAAACCATTCCAATGTTGGTCAAATAGACATATTATTATTAGAATGTGAATTATACAGGGCAGTACAGCCGAATTTCTGTCGCATTTGAAATGCCTGTAAACTGGCAGTAGCTCTAGAGAGAATGGTTATATGATTATCTTGACCAGAGATTAATACATAATATTTCAAACATACAAAATTGTTTTAGGACATGAGATTGTTGAAATGTTGCATTTGTGGCCGTGGACTCTTGTGGTCTTACAGAACTTCGAGTTGCGCCAATTCGGCTAGTGGAATGTCAATGTGTGCAGTGCATGAGGTTTTTATTGAAGGGAATTTTCATGGAACTTCAGCAACAGTTTATTCTTTACTGACAGCTGCTATAGTTCAGCCAGCATCATGTTATAATAGTAGTGGACTAACTATCCACTAAAAAACTTCCTAATTTAGACAAGGTAAATATTGTTTAAATATTCTGAAGGTAGGCAATGGGTGTTCAAGCTGGGTGTGGGTGCTATACAGTAAAACATGTTTTATGTCATTGATGCTTTTGAATTTTTGTTAGGTAACTACTTTCCAATTACTTTTCTCTTGTGAACTTTCCACTTGCATAAAAAGGGACACATGGTTTAGGGCTTGGTAAAACCTCATATTTGGCTGTTTAAGAGCATAACAAATATATTATACATCCCCTTTTGTTCAAAGGTTTGGGGTACCCCTAAATGTTCAGTTTTTGACAAAAAAATATAATTTCTTTCACCAAGGCTGCATTAAATGTATAAAAGCATGTATTCAAGATGTTAACAGTGTTAAAATGTCTATCACTGTTAGAAATGACTGATTTATGTATAATGATTAACATACAGTATGTCTGTTTGCTTCAAATCTGCAAACTGTGCAAAGTAGTTAAAATGCTGTCAGTTCCACTTTAAGTTTATGGATTGCAGACTGTATCTGCCTCAGAAGTACACAAATCAATTTCAAAGTACTGCAAATTATCCAGAGTAATGTTGGCCTATTAAAACATAAAAGAAAAATAGTATTTATATTTTGGGGACAGTTCAAGTTGAGTTTTGGATTATTGAAATTGGACTTCGGGATGGTACTGGGACGGGGAGGACAAAAGTTAAGCCGTGAGCCTTGGGTGTAACATAACAAAATGTGTGGTGAATACTTTCTGGATGCACTGTACATACATTTACTACATAGCCAATTTAGAAGGCTACTACAGTATTATGGCCCTATTCTCTTTTATAAGGTAAGCAAAATACTGTAAGCATGTCTCCTGTTTAATAATAGTTTAGCGACAACATCATGGTGTCAAATCTGGTGTTTTATAATTTATTTATGTATTTGCTATAACAACTATAACTATAACTCACTCCATTAGTGAGCAACACGTTGGATAAAATGACATTGCTGTATTTTCCTGTTGTCTGTTTCGTTTCTGAATCTAGTTTTACAAGTTTTGGTCTATTTTTGGGGGGCACTTTCTGCTGCGTTCCATCCGTTGTATGAAACATTAATTAAAATCCTCCACTGGGTTCTCCCACTGCCAACTGCTTTCTAAAAGCTATATTGTACATCTATATTTGTACGCAGCATTTTAATTAACTTAATTAATGTGCATTATTACGGTGCAGCTGCGTTATTCCTGCCAATTCACCTCAAATATCAGAGAGGCAAAGGCGAAGGATGGTGAGAACGGTCAAAAACAGTCCACAGACCACCTCCAAAGACCTACAACATCATATTGCTGCAGATGGCGTCACTGTGCATTGTTCAACAATTCAGCGCACTTTACACATGGAGAAGCTGTACGGGAGAGTGATGCGGAAGAAGCCTTTTCTGCACACACGCCACAAACATGGTCACTTGAGGTATGTAACCACACATTTGGAATAGCCAGCTTCATTCTGGAAGAATGTGTTGTAGACTGATGAAATAAAGATGAAGTTATTTGTTCAAAACAAGGGGTGTTATGCATGGGGGCAAAAGAACACAGCATTCCATGACAAATACTTTCTACCCACCCTAAAATTTGGTGGAGGTTCCATCAAGCTGTGGGGCTGTGTGGCCAGTGCCGGTACTGGGAATCTTGTTAAAGTTGAGGGTCGCATGGATTCCACTCAATATTAGCAGATACTTGAGAACAATGTAGAGGAATCAGTCACAAAGTTTAAGTTATACCGGGGCTGGATATTTCAACAAGACAACGACCCAAAACACTGCTGAAAATGGAACAAGTACAATGTTCTGGAATGGCCATCCCAGTCCCCAGACCTGAATATCATTGAAAATCTGTGGGGTGATTTGAAGCGGGATGTCCATGCTCAGCAACCTTCAAACCTACACTCAAAAAACTGGACAATGTGGGTTGGCAGATGTACCAATACAGATTATGCTTGATCTATGGAAATGAATTGTGTTTGTTTTTAAAATGCTTTCAGTGAAGCAAATTCAGATCAATTACATTGAATCATGTAGATTTAATTAAAAAGAATTACGTTGGAATGACATTTCCATGATTTTTTCATCCGATATTTCCCAGCATGCTCTTCTGTATGTTGATACTTCAGAATTGTTCTATCATCCCTGTTTTTGCATGTATGTTGACCAGTTAATCTGTCAAAGTTAAACTATTAACAAAAATATACATTTTTCCAAAGTTAATCAATCATGTATTTAAAAAAAGATTAAAGCAATTCCATCTTGCTGTTAGACCTTAAACCAGATGCCAAAAGGAATCCTTTTGCAGGCCTGTGCCTTGCATGTAGGTTAAACTATTCTGGTAGGTGGTTAAGTTCCCATATGCATGTTTGGTCATATACAATACATTCTTGTCCTAGGAATGAAAACAATGCTGACATTACTATAACTGACAAACCCTATATGAGTTGATATGTCAAGGTGGAATTTTGTTCTACTGAAGTGTTTGATCAATTCAGAATACACTCAAATTGATTGACTAAATTAACTAAGCAAAAATATATGAATTCAACAAGATGCAAATGAGTTGAATGCAAATACTAATATTATGTTTAACCAACACATGTATGCTGTGTTCAAACAACATGATAAAGGTGGTTTGAATTAACTTGGTTTGTTTAGATGGAATATAGGTGGCATGATTAAATCATGTTCATCCAATGAATTATTTCTTTGAGTGTAACTGAACTGGAGATGTTTTACAAGGAGAAATGGTCCAAAATACCTTCATTCAGAATCCATACACTCATTACAGGTTATAGGAAGCATCTAAAGGCTGTTATTTCTGCTAAAGGATGCTCAACTAAATAATGATTTGATATTTCTGTTGGGGTACCCAAATTGATGCACCTGTCAAATTTTTTTATGCATATTGAACATTTTCTGTTCATCCAATAAACCTAATATCTCTACTGCAATATTACTGTGTTCTTCAGTTATTTGATTTATCAAAATTAAATTGCAGATCCAAACACCCAATTATTTATAAATGAAAATCATTGAAATTGTCAGGGGTGCCTAAACCTTTGCATACGACTGTAAGATCCATTAAGAACCACTATCAATGAGATCTCCCTAGAACCATTATGAGATCTCAGGAGAACCTTTTATGAAAGATTAGTGTTTTGAACCAATATTGGCTCTCACTAGATTCATTCAAATTAAGGTCTTACTAGAACAAATAAAGGATCAGAGAAGAACCCTTTATAAAAGGTCCCACTAGGAACCAATAAAAGATCTCTCTAGAACCACTAAAATATAGATCTACCCAGAACCAATATCAGATCTCACAAGAACCATTTTATATACACTGTAACCAATGATTCTGTGGTCATGTAGATTTTAAATTATGTTGTTACTGTAGGTAAAATATAGTCAATATATTTGTGTCGCTGGTTTTGTGGCAGTTATTTAAAGGTCCAATATGTAAAACGGACAACCAGCGTTTAAATACCTGAGAGTCGTCTCCCTCCGCCCCCTCCTCCCCAGAATCGAAAATAACGTAACAAACAAGACCAGCGCAACCATTACAAGCAAATCGTTTTTTACTACGTCTCTGGTCATGCAACCGTTTAGAAACATGCAAAGTTTTTTTTTAGGTTGTGTATAATCTCTCTTTGATTGATTGATGTAGATGGTTGTTGCTTGTTTAATAGACAATCTGGGAAAACATACATGTAATGCAGTTGCAGGCGAACAGTAGAAGCGAGTGCACAACGAGTATACTTATATAGCTAATTATGCTCTCACAGTGGCATAAACACTTAAAACAAATATATTTATACATGTAGAAGGTACGGATAAACTCAAGCACATACCACACTCTTTTCTCACCCTAGTACAGTTGCAGGTGAACAAGTAAATGCGAGTGCGCAACAATACCATATACATTATCATGCTCTCACAGCGGCATGGGATGTTGACAGCTAACTTACAAGTAAAGAGCATATGCATAAACTTCCAAAATTCAACATCACACTTTTCACACGTTACATTCTTCAAGTGTTGCTGCTGGAAAGCCTTCTCTCATATACAGACTAACACACATAATGTAGAGTCAATGACCGACAACTCTCCCTAGTTTAGACATCCTTTATAAAGAGAAAACTAACTGGCTAATAGAAAACGGCTAAACCTAATCATTAATCATCAGATCTACAAGATACCAGCCTAACCTAAACCCTATCCTAGAAATGGCCCACCCAGGGAGTGGTCACATGAACTAAAGGGACAGAACCAAATGATAACAACAATGCAAAGCATTGGCTTATGCTAAGCTATGAAAGAAATTACCCATATACAAGAAATAAACACTATGACAAATGAGTCCGATCTCAGTCTCTGTTCATGCCATACCAGCCCACAATGGGCGTGACAATTCTAGAAACTTATTTTGTTTTCAAATGGAAACTATTCCTTAAATTATACAATGTTATGGTTTGCTTAAAATGTGTGGTTTTTAGCTAATTTTGACTCACTCACACGCTGCTTAACTTAATTTATCCATATGAGCTGCACTTGCCGTACTTAATTTTACTTATACGTTTGTGTATAAGTAAAGAAGACTGAATGAAATTGAATTATGTTGGGATGACTTGAATCAATTTTCCATACTCTATTTCCCAGCATGCTCTTCTGTACATAGATACCTCAGAATTGTTTTATCAACCTTTTTTTTGCATGTATATATTGACCAATTAATCTGTCATAGCTAAACAATTAACATACATTTTTTCAAAGTAATCCAATCGTGTATTGACAAAAATGATTGCACCCACTATACCGTCATGACTGTTCAGATTAAATAAATTCCATCTTTTATTTAGGAATCCTTTTGTAGGCCTGTGTGTCAGATCAAACCATTTGGGTAAAGTGGTGAATTTCCCAAGTTTCACAGAAGATTAAGCAGGTGCTGTGATGATTTCTTTGAGTAATTTGGGAATTTTGGGCCACAGTTGAAAGGGTCTGGCAGACAGTACTGACTGGCAAATATACAATGGAAGTCAAAACTGTCACAGAAGGAGCGATTTGTACAGGAGCGATTATTTAACATATGTGATATTTGTTCAAGGTACACATGAGGGACAAAGAATTGAGAATGACATAGTTCAATAATCATGTTGCTCACAGAGTCATGGGTGGTAACACTAGAGTTCACTTGAAAGAGCAATGCATGCTGGGAAATATAGTTGTTGTGGCTAAGTATGATATACAATCATTTTAAATAAACCGACCATATTTCAATTGAGTAGGAGTTATTTCAACCAATTATATGTTGGCAGGATCAAAGGCAGGATCTGTGAAGAACAATTTTTTAAAGGTTTGTAACAGAACTGTCATGAAGAACCATAAACATTTCTTTCATTAACAATTCTTTGGGGGCTCCAAGTTACACCGAATATGGTCCTCTAAAACACCTTGCCCGAAAAGATTCTTTAGAGATCTAAAAAAAGTTCTTATTAGATCCAAACACGGTTCCCATATGCCATCACTTTGAAAAACCTGAATTGGTTCCAACTTGAACCAATGTTTTAAGAGTGTAGTGTAACCACCATTCCCTTAACTTTGAATATATCTAGGAACGCTCAGTGCCATCGTTATCTTTTTGTATCCTGTTTCTTGTTTGTGAAGGGTGATGTCTCTTACGTTTTTGGACAATTCTTTTGTCTTAGCCACTTTTCTCACACGCATTCAAACATGACACTAAATAAACCCCTAGCCAGTTCAGGTCTCTCATGTGTTCCAGCTCAAGCATACATGGTGCAGCTAATGAAACTTGATAGTTTCAACAGAAGACAACACCTGTTTTGCACATTTGTGCTGTTCTTTTCAGGGGGTTGAATAATTTTGAGACTGGTGACTGAGACTTTTGTTTGATTTGTTCATTGGAAAAAACTGAACGTCTGTACATTTGGACAATAAACCTGATTTGCAATGGGGGTTAAATAATTTTGATTGCGACTGTATGTTAAACGATCTTAACGCCAGTGCTGGCGGCAACAGCTTGCCATGGTGTTCCGATGAGTGTTTACCTAGCGCCATTGATTCTCTGTGTTGTGATCTAAACTACTAGCTAAAGTTAGCTAGCACTACAGTGGCGAGGTTGTCCGACAGCGCTTCGGTCTATTCCGGTGAATGGCCAGTTAGACTGCTTCACCAACTCTGGCGCATTGTAATGGGTTCTGTCTGTATGGCTTGGATGGTTCTGGTCATTGTCAGTTAATGCAGGTCTTCCTAATTAACCTTTGCTGACACGCAGACACGCACGCAAAACAACGTCTGGTTCAGAGAGATTGACAGACACAGAGAGACAGACGGGCAGCTGGCGGCTGATTGGATTTCTGGACAAACATCAGTCATACCACAGATGGTGTCTAACACCACACACACACACACATTAATTGAACTTCAAGGTTCTGGTGGGAATCTCCTGCAGTGTCACCTTCGTTGGATCACTGTCCCGCGTGACCACGGAGTTAAGACCAGCTGGATCCAGAACACAGCCAGACACTGCTAGGCTACAGTGTGTATCACCAACTTTTTATAAAGTTTAAAAGTGGACCAATTCTTTTTGTATTGACACCTGAGGCAAAGTCCTGGCAGTTGCACTCGTTGGATATATTGGCTTGATTTTGAGGGCCTGGGGGGTGTATTGATTTTTAAGTTATGTTGTATCCGTTGTCATGTATTTCCATGTTGACGTGGTGACATGTAAAGCACACAATGGATCTTAAGAGAAGTCTATAAACTATAGAGATTGTGTACAGAGATTTTGTTCTTGGTAGTAGTAATAGTTTCAGCAGCAGAATACTTCATCAGAGTTTTTGCGAGTTATTATAAGCTCTCAGTATCTCGCAGACCACGTATGACTAGAGTAGCTTGCCAAACATTTCTGGAAGTAAATGTTGTTTTCACATTTTCCACTGCAAACTGTCATAAACAAACGACAGTAGCAGACACCACAAACTCCCAGCTTCTATTTAATCAACACTGACATGATCCCACCCCTGTTTAGCAATTATTGGCTTAGAAAGAGAAACCTAACACAGTATATGGCAATTCATTTCCAGCAATATGGCCCCTGTCTGTCCGTGGCTAGTCAGTTTAATGACAACTTGAGGACTTTGAACTTCCCCAAATATTTTTCTAAACAGCAAAGTTGGCTTACCTGGACTTATAGTGTATCACAAGTACAGTGTCATTAATATTTAATATTTTTTATTATAATTTCAACAGAAAAAATACATTTGCTATTTTAACAGCTATTTTTAAATAGCTCTTGTGTTAGAAAATGTAGGATAACTCAGACTGTGGTGTTAATATTTACAAGAGAATCTCTTGGAAAAATTAACACTACAGTAAATTTGCATTCTCCATTTAGACCATGGTAGTACTAGAGTAAATTTAATCAATTATTGCATCACAGTAGATTTAGACTAGCCTGGAAAAATCCAGACCCAAATCCGGAGGAGATATGGGTCTGGCATCGAGTAATGAAAATGACCCAACTCAAGAGGCGGCACCAAGCATGCATTTGAAAATCTTAAGGTACCCAATTGAATAACACCACGACCAATCACCAGTGGTTTTTCGCTAAGCCCCTATGGCGGAGCTAACTGGTAGATAAAACTCTTGCCGTATCAGGTCGCAAAACAGCAAAAACGTCATTTTATTAAAAAAAGGAACGATTCGAGCGCCGTCTTCTGTTCCTCTTTTAGTAAAAAGCCAAGTCTAACTCGTTCATTGTAGTGGCCAAAGTCGTTTTAAACAGCTGGTGTTAATCCATAGCGATCTAACAATGTTTACTAATGACTTCGAGGTCGCAGCGCTGTCGTGTCGTCATCTGTTTAACACACCTCTGGCACGCCTATATCAGATACACCGATGTGATTGGTGCAGCTCGGATACAAGGGCATAGTTAATAAGCAGAATTACTCGGTGCCAGAGTAACTTGCTGAGCAAATTCAAATTGTGCTCTCGCGAGAACTCTGGATTTCCAGGGTAGATTTAGACTATGATAACACTAGACTACATTTAATCCATTATTGTATCACAGAACATTTAGATTACGATAGTAGTACATTCTGGTTGTGCTAGAGCATGTTCTGTCTGTTTGTGAGATGCAGTTTTTAATGACCAGGTACAGTATATTTTGTACCATAGTACATTTTGTCCAAACTTTGTGTTTGTATTCTGTTTAGTCTTAAAAGTGTCAAATAATCTATTGAGCATGTCTGTTGAATTGGAATGTAGAGAATCTCTCCCAAAGAGCAAACTCTGCCAACATGACATGCCAAGTAACCTAAGCTGGATGGATCTGAAAGATATCCAAAAGTGTTTGCACCCACTCCTACACAGCAATGCTAAACAAGATCCCAATCAATGACTACTCGCAGTCTGGATGGTGTAGATAATGCATTTAGGAAGAAGATGTTCATTATGTTAGAAAACAGCTTGATAACCAACCACCGGCCACTACAGTCTACTCTGCCCCTATGTAACACTCATTCTCCACGCTTTTTTCTTGGGAAATTACACGTCACTCCTGCGTGTATTGCTCCGAATTATTAAATTAAAAGGACAGTGACCCATTCTAGTTAATGACGTCATAATGAGTGGCCTGGGTTCTACCCAATGTAATTGTACAAGCGAGACCAGGCTGTGACACGTCGCACACAAGGTTAACCCTGGTGAGAGGAAACCTGGGCATTCTCACTGCGTTAGCACTTACCAGTTAGTTTGTGTTCGCAGGTAGGTCGGTGTTGATGCTTATCTCATGGTCTTTTTGGGCCCTGTATGTTGTGGGTACATTGATCAGTCAAGTTGTACCCTATTGACACTGAGGTGCAGAACTGTACCAAAATGTGTTACTATGGTGGATGCACAGCTTGGTATAGCTTGATACGACTGAGGTGCCTAGTGGGGAAAGAGATGGAGGGAGATATGGATGGAGAAAGAGGGAGAGAGCTAGGGGGAGGGGGATAGAGATGGAGGGAGAGTGTGACAAGTACGACTAATTAATTCATTGTTTTGCGTGTTGTGGAGTGAAACAGCCCTGGATAGCCCTGCATTGTGTCTGTTCACAAATAACACCCTATTGCATATTTAGTGTACTACTTTGAACCAGGGTAACTAGCCAATAGGATAACAGAAAATTGTACTTATCCATGTTACCCCAGGGCTATAGAGTGTAGAGAAGCTGATTCTGCAGGGGCTTCCAACAACAGAACAACACCAGACATCGGTACTACTTTGTTTTATTTCATATGCTTTAACTTTGCTTCATTTAGCTTATCTGGCACAGTGGAACTAATAGAATATTCCCAAATGTGCAAAACTCCCTCCCTAGCCTTTCAGGCAGGCTAAAGTATACCCAAGTATTTTATTGATTTTGAAAAGTATTTGATCACCAGTCTGACAGATACTGCAATATAACCTGGTTCAGACCTTGTACTAAAGTCAGTGAAGGGATTTAGAATTGGTGCTTGTTAGCAGGAGACTGAGCCAAGCATTATATATAGGGATTCCATTAGCGCTGTGGTAACTGTTGCCTATTGCCCATCTTGGTACGCCAAACTACAGCGCTGTGTGCTAAATGACACCATGTTGCTCTTACCGACAGGCTCCACACTCAGTCATGACCCCACTTGATTGTGTTGTGTGTCTTGTTTTGGGCTTCAGGACAGGGTTTGGAAGTTCGAATTGAGTGTTTATATCTGCATACAAACATTTAGAGACAGGGAGGTAAGACAGTTGATATATTATTTGTAACAGACACGCTTCACAGAAACGCCAGAAACTCAACCCTGCCCACCACCAATGAATCCTTACCAACCACACACTCATGTTTACACGTCTCAGACAACACCACCTTGTGAACACCCAGACCTTCCTCCGCCACCGGCCCTAAACCCTGCTCCTTCTTCACCTGCACACTAGAGATGTTCCAATACCATTTTTTCCCTACAGATACTGATTCTGATACTTGTGCTGTGGGTATCGGCCGATACCAAGTACCGATACCAGTGTGTTAAAAAAAGATAAAGATCATACTATGCCTGCATGACAGTGATATGATTATCATTGTGGTAAGCACCGCACTTAGCAAATACATGGTGCACACGTCGGAGCTCCAAATGTCCGTGGTAAAGCCTAATTGCATGCAAGTCTTTCAGCATTTATGAAATGTGTTCCTTAACTGTCTCGTATATTTTTGGTAGCGCAGTTTCTGAGATCTATTTTCAAGAAATTTTATGTATATAGCGTCTTTCCATAGCTCAAGGTCGCTTTACATTGTACATTAAAATAGATTTAGACACTTAGACATAAATTACAGTCACATGGTTACATATATTCACATTATACAAAATGCATGTTAAATATATATGTTTTTAACTGGGTCTTCTACAACCTGGCAAACAGTACCTTGGATCTCCAAAGGCTCCATTAAACGGCGAAATCCCACATTTCTGACGACAGACGGGTTGGTCATCCAGGACAATAAACTCCAAGATTCGGTTAACTTTGTTGCTTTTTGCCTGTCTTTTGGGAAATTTATCTTGTAGTTTGAAGGCAATTTACAGAGTTTGCTGCTGCAGTTCGTCCTTATTTTTGTCCCCTTAGCTTTGCTAAATTCGTCATGCTCTTTAGTGTGACGCGTCTTAAAATGTTTGATTAAGTTGCTGGTGTTTAAATTTGCAACACTCGTGCCACCCCTCGAAATTGTTTGCAAATGTTGCATGTCATCGTCTTACTGGTAGGTACATCTAAAGTACTAAAGTACTGCCAAACCGCGGACATGATTCGCTAATGTTAGCTTCTTTTACCGAGGCGTCAGGTGATCAATTCTTCTTCGCCCCTCTAAAACAGCAGCTGCCGATGGCAGCACAGCGCATCTGTTTTAAGAGCGGCGAAGATTAACTGTGTCAGAGCTAACAGAGCTAACCAGTAAATAGATTCATTTTTCTTTAAAAATTACGTGGTATCGGATCGGTGCCTGGACTCCAGTACTCGCCGATACCGATGCCAGCATTTGCGGCAGTATCGGAGTCATTTTCGATACTGGTATTGGAATCGGAACAACTCTACTGCACACCCAACCCAAGGCCCCCAACTCTCCGCACTGCTTCAGCATAAGTGACCTTATCCACCACTTTAACCCGCTATGCCTCTGCAGCCCGCTTCTGAACCCCCCCCGAATGCAGCACTGTGCTCCCCACCACAATTACAACACCTCACCTTGTCCCCTACCCCACACTTGCCATACTCATGTGGAACCCCACACCTTGCACACCTACCCTGCCCTCTGCACACAGCCGCCACATGCCCCATACGCTGAAATTTAAAACACCGCAGTGGTGCTGGCACATATTCCCTTACATAAAAACAAAGAAACCCAACATGCACCCTACTCGGCAACGGCCCTCCAAACTCCAACAACACCGTGGGACTCACCTTCTCCAACCCCCACTACCTACTGCCCAACCATCTTGCTTCCACCACAACTATCTTGTTGCTTCCACTCTCCCGACACCACCTCTTTAAACTCCTCCATGGACAGATCTTCCGGAACACCCATGATCACCCCTCTCACCTTCGCAGCACTCCCAGGCACCTGGCACTTCACCTTACCCCCATTCAACACCTCCAACTTCAACAACCTATCCCTCTGAGACACACAACCCACCACAATAAGTACCCTACCACCAATCAAACACTGTGCATCTTTCACCCTCCCAACCTGTTCCTTGATCGCCACCGTGAGTGAGACCGGGTGCAACACCCTACCTGTCTGGGCTTCAAAAACTACCACCACCTTATATCCCCCTTCCACATCTCCCCATGCCGGCTCTTCACCCTCACCTGAACTACACTCACCCCCCTTTTTTTTCTGTGCACGATTCTTCTTCCTCCGTACACAAGGTGAATTCTCAAAACTTACCGGCAACACCCACACTCCCATCCGAACTCCCCTAGATGCCGACCTCATTCCCGGTACAGCTTTTGCGACCCGCCACTACCACGGTAGCCAGACTGCCCTCTCCCGTAACTTCCTCGCACTAATCACATCAGATTAACGAAGTTCCGCCCGCTCCAGCTCCAGCATTGGAGCCCCACGAGGACGTCATGCCTCAATTCTCTCAGCTGCGCCCGCGCAGTCTCGAATCCTTCGCGCCACTCTCTGCTCCACTGAGCACTAAATAGGGTTGAAAGGAGACCGTCTGGAAGCAATCACTAATTAGACCGGCCTCTCAATCAGCCCGACCAGGCAAAAGTAGAACAGGGAGTGGCGCACACTTAACAACAACAACATAACCTAAATCCCCTGTATTAACCCATATATACAAATAGAACATAAATCAACAGTACCTAGATGTACTGGCAATAAACACATAAGCAGGAATACATCTACATACACACAGAATCTATGTCTCAGTCTTATGCCACGAATCCCAAACCCAGTCCCTAGGATTCGTGACAGTAGGCCTATATCCTGCATTCTAGAGCAGTGAGTAAACCTACGTCATTAAATTAGAACGCAGGTAAAATCTTTAAAACACAGATTTTTGGAAACCCGACCTCTGCTGCTGAAGATTGAAATGGATTTACCCCCCCATCTACTAAATGACATGATTATTTGCCATGAGGATCCTTAATGTTCCAATAGAATGGTTGGCTGTTCCAATAAAAATGCTGGCTGTTCCAGTAGAATGGTTAGATGTTCCAGTAGAATGGTGTTAAACACTACATGTTTTTCCCAGCTTCAAACCTACTGTCAAATAAAATCTTGACTTTCATTTCCTCTATGGGTATCATATGAAAACTACAAATGAAGTATGTTTTCCATCTTAATTTTATTTTAAAACCATCATGAATGAATGCATAACACAATTGCATTTGTAATATACCAACATTGTATTTCAGGTTGCAATAACTTATGCACACCTTCATAGATCAAGATCTAGAGTGACTATTTAACTTATAATAATATAATCATCAAATACTCCCATTTAGAAGTATTTTGGTTACAGCATCATTTAAAGGGTAGTTTAGTTTGTTTACTTGTGTCTTTAAAAGAAATGCAGATGTAACTGCATGCACAGTGAAAATCGTATGCCATGTGCATGTTTGTCAGAATAAAACAAAATGCAAAAGGGGTTAAACTCAGGAAATAGTTTGAAAACGGTTGTGATTTCAGTTGGACACATACACATCTTTTAATCCCAAAGAGAAACCCACATTTATTTTAAAGACGTGTTGGGGATTCATCCTTAGGCTTGACTTTAAATCTGTTCTCAATCAGAAAGTTCTAGATATTGTTGCCCATCAAATATTCTCAATTAAATTTACTGAGCTTGACCAAAACAATGATTTTGAAACTTATGAAGTTTCATAAAGTAGGTCAACTCTTTTTCCTCAATGCTTTTTAACTGTACCTGCTGACTACTGTAAGTGTTCCAAACTGTATTAACTCTGGGTTCTGCAGATCTTGTAGAATCTTTAAAAAAATATTTACAGCTTTAATTGCTGACAAGTGGGCTTCCACAAAGTATTAACTAGAGTTTGATGACCTTAAACCTGTACTATGGAACCTTGTTCAAAGTACAAAAAGGAAATGAATACAAAACCATTATTTATCACTAGTAAACATTAGGAACTAATGTATTGATTCCAGGGGTTGAAAAGTAATGAAAACTGTAGACAACATTTGCATTACAAAATTGACATTTCACAATGTTTAACTAGCCAGCAATGTATATTATGCTAACTACAGTAGGTACACAAACTTGTTTATATTCCTTATGTTCTTATATTGTTCCTACATTCAATAAATAAAAAGGTATTTTTTAAAACATTCTCCAGGCAATTCAGCCTGCCAGAGCAAATACTGCATTTATCAGGCAGTGACAAGGCGCAAAAAAGTGAAATAATAGATAATATATATCTTTTTTAAATGGTGCAGGTTGTGTAGACCGGTAGAAACAAAATCCTATTTATAACCTGTTTATTCACATTTGAATAAATATGACAACAGCAGCGAGTGTCTGAACTTTTACTAGGCAGTGCATGTCAATATTGTGCCATGTTTAGGATACTTAAAGAGAGGAAAATGTTTTTTGTGTTGTATGTTTTATACTTAGTACCAACAGGAAAACCTTGAACTTTAGAAACCATTAAAAAGGCTACAAAAGGTTGTAATTTACTGACAAAGGTTTTATTGGAATGCCTTAGAGAATACTTGATGTTCCCAAGCGTCATGAAAATCATTACATCTCTGAGCTATTGAAAAATAATAGAAGGTGGCTGAAAAGATTTCCATTGGAGAAGAATTCTATGCGGACCCAGAAAAGACGTAAAAGTGACAATTTCAGCATGTTTCAGAACCAATGCAGGCAAGTCTTGTGGATTATCAAAAAGTATCTATAAGAGGGCATGGCTGGAGGTTGATTTTAAGCACCAAAATTGAGGGAACTGTGGTTAATGTAAGTTTGGAGTAGTGAAAGTGGAGGTACAGAGAGTTGGGGGAGAAAGGGGACGGAGCCACTGTTGTTGTTTTAGGTGTGGTCTCTGTATGCCTCAAAGTCAAATATGAGTTCCACCATCTGTGGTCGTATTCATGGAGTTATGGAGGCTGTCTACAACAGGATGGGTTGGATGTTTGTGTGTACAGCTGGCTTATGAACTGTTTACGGTTTGGAACTGTTGTCTCTATGTTTCGATTGTTCGCCCTCACTTTTGCTCAATATAAATATTTAAAACCTATTGAGAAATCTGGATTTTATAATTGAACAGTTGTGAACAGTTTTATGGAATTAACAGCTTGATCAACCGACAGTGTTGTTGATATTGCTTGCTAATGTAATGAAAATGAAAGTAATAATCAACTAGATGAATCGAAATGGACAAGGATAAAAAAATAAAAATTCCATTGTTCTAACTCTCAAATTTAATAATTTCAAAGCATATTTATTGGCATGGGAATCATTTGTTCACATTGCCAAAGCATTGTGGAAATTAGAAAGTTAAATAGAAATAATAATGGACAAAAGTGAAATAAACAATCATATTTACTTTCCAAGTAAACACCTTTTTCTCTCAGCCATGTGATTCATGTAACTCAGCCTTTAGCCTGTTTATCTTTTGATCTGGTTTATTTTCTTTCTCTCCTTATTTCATTGCATTTTCTCTCTGTCTGTCCTCTCATTGTTAATTGTTTTCCAAAGACCTCACAGGTGCTGTAAGGCAAAGTCAGTTAAACATGGAACTTACAACACCAGGGTTGTGAGTTAGTTGCCCATGTGGAACCGCAAAGTACTAGAATGTTTGCAAAACCAAACAGTTTTCAAAACTGTGCCTCTGGATGAGAGAATTGACTATAATGTGAACTCAGGACTGGGATGCAGTACCAGCCTGTTGTAATATATTTTTTATGCACATTTTTTAAGGGTCAGGATTGAAGCCTAGTTTCCCAGACACAGCTTGATAATAGAAAAATATGAATTCATTCATTTTATTTGTCACGTCTGTTTGTTGTTTGATGTAGAGAGAGAGAGAGACCGAGCAGGTAGAAGATGGTTGTTTCTGTTTATTGTATTGTAGCAGGTCCGGGAGATACATTCGGTATGCAATTGCAGGGTGCGCTTAGAGCGAGTGGCACAACGAGTACATATATATGGCTATGATTTTCAAACACGCTCTATCGCGGCTAGGGATGGGACGGTATGAAAATTTCATATCACGATTATAGTGACCAAACTTATCACGGTTATCAGTATTATCACGGTTTTGTTAAAAT
This sequence comes from Umbra pygmaea, assembly GCA_016801145.1. Taxonomy (NCBI): domain Eukaryota; kingdom Metazoa; phylum Chordata; class Actinopteri; order Esociformes; family Umbridae; genus Umbra; species Umbra pygmaea. The sequence goes on from JACXGM010009196.1 coordinate 27,874, forward strand.
GAGATGGAAATGTAAATAAAACGGATACACACACACTGAAAACATTTCAACAAGTTTTATACTTGGAAATCAACTAACTACAAATACAATAAGCAGCTCTAAGCACTTT